>JASTWK010000470.1:0-22500 GCA_030770225.1 Temnothorax unifasciatus | reverse complement strand
CGAAATAGAGGTACCACCGATTGCACCGCCATGCTTTGATTTATTAACCAGCGCGCAATTGTTCGCGAATCGCTTTAATAATTCAGCTGTTGATTAAACGGGCTGGGTTCATTTTTACGCGTGATTTATCCCGCGGCAATACTCCTCTCGATATGTGTGTCCCTCGATATATGTGTTTCTCCCTCTCATTGAAAATGATTCCGCAACGGCCATCGCCCGCTAATGCTCGCACATCGCCGATCGCGATTTAATATCATCGCTACTATGCTCTCCGAGGCAACATTGTGCGAAACGCGAAATACAGCAGAATTCTGATTATCCCAATGCTGAACATTTCGTTCGAATATTCGATCTACCTATTTGTAAAAGATACATATTGTTTGGTGAAGAAACGCAAGTTTTTTATATGCAGAATTCTCGGATGCTAAATGTGTATTTTATTGAAAATAAAATGTATTGAGACAAAAGAAAATAACATATAGAGGAAAGAATATTTCGACATCGAACGATGAAAAATCATTACACATATATTTATATGTAATATACATATAGTATAATCAAATTAGATTCCTTCCATACAATATATATGCACACATCGTTCTTCTAATGATATTTTCTTCTCTATTATTTTTAAGACTTTTAAAAGAATACAAGAAACAATCTAATCGTGTCTTCCTTCAGTGAAATTCTTTGTTTCATTTCATTAATGGAATATTATTTAATAAATGACAGTATAAAAAACAACATTTAAAAAAAATATATATATATCAGTATTTAACAAATAATAATATAAAAATAATATTAAAGAAACGTATAATTGTTCGATTGTATGTACAACCATCATTCCTCTAATAAATTCGGTTGATCGAATTTTCGGTATATTAGCGCTGCACCAGTTCAGAGAGAAATAAAAATCCACCGCATGTGAGATTCAAATATCAATTCCACGTGCCAAGTATCGCATTTATACGACACGTACAATATTTTATTTAATATATTATCAAATGACACGACGTGTCATCGAGTATTGCAGTATTGTTAAATGAATAATTGTACAATCGCGTTTATTTCGCATTTCATTATTACAATAATGTGTCATGTTAAACCGCTATTGTCGTATAGTTAATTTTGGTAGTCGCAGCACATCGCATTTAGACAAATAAACAAAATTTATATCGGTTTGAATAAATTTGACGATCCCACCACGAAAGAGGCAAGAAACGCAATCGAGATGCACTACGTTGCTATATAGGTGGGGCTCAATGTGGCGTTGAAAACAAAACAAAAAAAAAATCGATAATAGACGTAACAATGTAGAACTGTAGAACGTGCGATTGGGAGACATATAAACCGGATATACTCACCACTTTGAGTTTTGCCTGTATTTCCCGCAGTTTTCTTCTCGCGAGAACCTGTATGTGCGAAGATACTTGCTTTCGCGTTCTCGTTTTACCGGTCCTCAATTTAATATAACGAGCGATCAGCTCGTTGCGACCTGCAACACGACAAATTATGTGTATAAAGATCAGTATTCTTAATCTCAATAGACCGTAATAAATGTCGTTAGTAAAACAAATCATGTAACCAGACGCGTAATCGGAGACATTTAAATCAGATGATATTCATCCTATTAAAAATCTAATCATGATTCGCCAAATATTAATTAAAGGTGAACATGATTTATATATCTCAAATATTTCCTTAAAGGTTGAAACAAACGACTCGAGATATTTCATAAAATCAATCCTCTTATAATTAACGGTAATTAAGGACGTGTAGAATTGAGTGAGCCTTCGCAGAACGCTATCTCGCTGTATGCTTCTCATCTTTCCAAATAGTTTCACGAAAAATCTGGACACTTCACATGAATTTTAATTTTCTTGTCAAGAAACGGAAACAAACAATCGCGATATCCGCAGAAGCATCGAGATCGGTCCTGGGAAATGAAAGTTCCGTGACGAAGATTGCATTCTCGCGAACCTCGAATACTCCCTCTAGAATTGACGAAAAGCAGACGAGACGGATTCAAACAAACCCTCGAGCAAACTGCTCGAAATAGTCTTTAAGAGCTGCCTCGCAGAAGCGCCGGATAAAATGCGCTTTTATACGAGCCAAGCGTCAGCGTATTTAATTCAAGCGATTGCATTTTTCATTAGGGACACGATTTATCTTATTAGGCCTTATCCACAAGTTTTCTCCGATTTTGTTATCATATTTAAAAATATAATATCGATATTTAAGGGTATCTTTACATAAATTACAGAATGAGTCAATGGTCTGTCCGTCAGAACAAATAGTGTAAAATTATCACTCTGCGGTCAGAGTAATTTATGTACACATACTACTAATACCTTGTTTGAGTTTTATTCACATTTACATCATGTACAATGTTTCTTTAACTTTCCGCGGAATATTTATATATTATATTAAAAAAACTGATAATTTAAGATATAGGAGCTTAAAATAGAAATAAGCGTAAACATTTATATAAATGTCAACTACCACTTTTTAAATCGTTATGAACAATTATGTGCAGTTGTACGGAATAAATATTTTACACCACCGTGGACGATAACAACGCAGATTATCTCGATATCGTGGATGACTCGCTAAACAGCGAGCGATTTACTGTAATCGCGTGAAAAAGCGCAGCTTCAGGGTCGCGCGCGCGCGTGGCGAAAACGATTTTCGTGCAAAACTCGTGGCTAAATTTAGCGGGTGATAAAGTGCGCTCGTCATAAATTCTAATTAGCGCGGGAGCGCACGTGGAAGCGAGTACGGGACATGGCGTTCTGAAGCGTCGTTTGGCGACTCAATCCAGCGGATATCCGCGCGAAATTACACGAACGCGTAACTCGCGACCCGGGACGATAACGAGTATAATAAATCGTAATGAACCGAAGCAGGCGGGAAGCGAAACGGGAAAAAGGCGGGAGAAACGTCCCGTGTGGAGACGAGTCGACGAAACGACGAAAGAGAGCCGAATGCTTTCACTCGATTCGCGATAGTTACATGCGAATATAAACCGCTCGAAACTGCCGATAACGAGGCGACGACCGATTTCGAAACGGTGAAAAGACCCGAGAATCGATTCGAATACGCGGGGACGTATTCAGGTTTCATCGCGTACGATGAAAATCCAACGGCTTCCGGATTTAACAACACGAATATTCCATTTGCGCGCTTTATTCGATTTTTTTTTTTTTTAATACAACAATGTACCACGTGCACACACCATGCGTAAGGTAAAATCAGAGAAAAAGAGAGGGCGAGAGATGGTCGGGAGTGGAATGTATTGTTTTTCTACGGATCACGCATCGAGAACAATGAAAAATATAGCATCAAACTGCGGCGATCAAAAACTGAACGCAGAGAAAATAATTTTCAAATGCGCGACTCTCGTTGCGCGTAGAACACGATGTAAAAATATGAAAAAAAAAAGAAAAAGATCCCGGATTTAGATTCTTCAATAAAATTTAATCGTGCAATTATTAACTTTCGACGAAATTATTGTACCTACTTACATTAATTTCAGTTTCCTATTTGTACTCTTCACAGCAAGCGACATTAAAAGATCTTTCACGCAGTCAATTATTATACTTTCTAAATTTACGATGTTGATTGTCTTGAAAATTATTTCTTAAAATTATTTAATCTTCTAGCTCTTTCATAAAATGTATATTTTAACCCCTTGACTGTTAAATGACGGAAATATCCGCAGATATACAGAAAAGATATTTATATCGCAGCAATTAGAATGAGATATTTTTATGTTTTTGGTGTCGTTGAATTCAAATCTGAAATCAAAATTGCGAAATTCAAAATAATGGATCCAATATGGCGGACCGAAAATGTAAAAAATTGTTTTATTTGCATAAAAACTTGTATTGAAGGTTTCTCTCGAAGCCGCTGTTTACAAATTTATGTAAAATAAAAAATTCAAAATGGCAAATTTAATATAATGAGCAAAAAAATGTAAAATATATGGTTCAATTTGCATAAAAAATTTTCAAGAGTTTTTGAAGGCGCTGATTCGTTTTAAAAATTGAAATTTGTTAATCTAAAATGACAGATTTGATATGACGGTAAAATTTATAATATCGCTCGGTTTACATAAAAATTAATTTCATAAGAATTTTGATAAATTTTTCCGCCACTTTATATTTTGAAATTTTGACCTCAGATTTAGATTCAGCGACTGAAAAAACCCCCAGAAAGCATCTTTTTAATAATATAATTTTATTAACTCTTTTGTCAAAAGCATTTTTGGTTCACAAGCATTTTTTTCGCCTAGCAGCCAAGGGGTTAAATTCTCTCGAACAAACAAAAACCGGATTTATTTTTTTTGCTCCTTTTATTACAATTGAGCGCGAGCGCACACGCCTAGGGCACTCCGCGACGCGTAGCAGTAATTATCTAAAAATTGACATATTTCCGTCAATAATCAAGATTTTAGAAAAATTCAAACGCCATTTTGTTCGTCGTGAAAAGAGGAACAAATTTTCTCTAGTTCATTTTTTTTATAGAATGTATAGTTTGATCGCTAGAGCAATTTAAACAAATAAATTGTTAATAACTTTTTATTGCATCGACTTACGAAAAAACTATTTACAGATTCTTGTTCTACGACCCAAAAAACATAAAAAAACATTAACTTAAACCATCAACCTCAAAAAAATGCTCAATCGACCTAGCGACTGGAAGATCTTCCTCCCTGACCTGAGTTCAGTCGCGCCGCGCGACGCCACGGAGAATTGCCGTCATGTTAACCGTACCGCACTGAATAGTGAATGGTCAATATGCGATGACAAATGCAACGTAACCGTTGGACGAAACAAAGCAGGAGTTGTCGTTGTGGTAGTGCGCGGGAGAGTTCTTCGATGAATCGATGAATTGATTTCCGGCCGATTGGACCGTGTAAACGGCGTTTCTACGCGCCACCTTATCGCCGCTTAGATTTCACAGCCGTTAAGGTTTTACGATCGCCGGTGACCGTAAAACTGGCGCCAGACGACATCAAACGTGTCGTAATTGAAATAACGTTTAACTGTACGGTAAGCAGAATCACGCCGCGCGCGGCCGGGGTACTTCGATCCAGATGGATAAACGCGCGACGGGCGTTGCTGAACGCTGAACGTCTAGAATTCTAACGACAGCGTGGGAAGTTGTAACTTTGATATTGCATCGGAAACGATATCCACCAAGTTCTGTTTTCCTTAGGAAGATACGTGTTTGATTAACAATATCACGCACTGTATTGTATGTCGTCCATTTTAAACGCCGAGTTGTAACGTCGAGTCGTAAAAGTTGGAAATCGCATATTAATTACGCAGATATTAGGAGAGGGAATATTTGCATCATTTCAGGGATTACAGGAATGTTAAATCAAATATTTCTCTTTTAAGCGCGCACGCCGCTGACATCACGGGATTAATTGCAGATTCATATTGACTATCAAAGCACTTTGGTGCGAGGGAGGACGGTGGGATGAAAATCGCGACGTCCTGGCACGACGCGACGCGACGCGACACAACCGCCCGCCGCGCCGCGCCGCTCTTACCGTAGGGTAAATAAATTATTTCCCCGATAAATCTCCAAGTTTCGCGGAAAGTTTCGGAGAGAGATTACCGTCTTGCTTCCTACGGAAAGACTTGATTAAGAGTCGGTGGTGGCGAACACGGCTCGCTAAATGATTCATCGTTACTCGAGCGAGGGAGCGGCGCAATATGTCGAGGACAAACACGAATGTCGAGGAGACGAAATGAAACGACAACGCCGAATCTCTATCCGCCACTCTTTTTTGCATTGCAAATCGCAACTCGTAAATTACAGGCATTCGTCTTCGTCCTGGGCTCTCTACAAATTGCGCCGCATATTGTTTCCGTAGAAATTCGTTCGAGGATGCAGACGTTGTTTGTAATATATGTGCAATCAAATGCCCTCTTACTTACGTCGCTGACGACAGTGAATCGTGACTGTAATGATTCCTGCGACGCTAAAAAATACACACACACACACACACACACAGATCGCGGTCTGTATTCTATCCTATAATATCTACTCTCCAATTTTGTATTACTTTCGAATAAGATACAAGCCGTTTTCGGTCTAAGCTTAGATCTTAGGCAACTCAATATTATCTATTACTTTATTTCAAACAATGCAATAACAATTGTTAAACATTGATTAACATTGACCGCGCTTATAGAAAAACGTGTTTTTTTTTCACAACTGTTGGAAGTTTTCTGAGCTCAGATTGGATTATTCGTTTAGATCTAAAAGAAGCGCCAGGTCCGAAGACCCGCGGAAGATCGCGATTTTACTTCGCCGAGGGCCTGCTTGTATTCACCCCCAACTGAAATTTATTTACAAGTTGGTCTTGCCGTCGTGCGCCGTTTAGCGGCATCGTTGCAAATTACTGATGCGGAAAGATTAATAATTTGTTCCATGTTGTGTTAATGTTGTCACGTATCAACAAAAAGAATCAATGGGATTAACATAGATTCAACGTTAGAAATATATTTATACTTCAATATTCAACATTAAACATTGCAACGTCTTAGCAACATTGTTTCAACTTTTTTTGCTGTATAGGAATCGTACTGGAAATTATCGCTCGAATTACTAATTATTGAATTGAAATTTTACAAAAAAATTACAAGTCGAAAAAGAAAAGAAAAGAAAGTCTCCCTTTAGATGTAAACAACAATCCATGTAGTGCATACACAAAGTTTTAATTAAATAGACTTTACATAATTTTATGAGTCGAAAACACGTAATAGGTACCTCATATTGCCATCATTTTTCTCGCATTCGCTTTAAGAAGTTATGTGAGGAATATATGGCACCTGGGCGAAAGATATCGGGCAGCGTCTCGTGCGCGCGTCCATTTATGCTTTCTCGGCCACGGAAAAATTCGGAAAGCCGCTCGCATCCGTTGCGAATCTTCCGCAGGAAGTTGCGAGATCCCGGCGGAGGATCGTGACGACGAGGATCTATGAGGGTGTGTTGTCTTCGTCGGATAGTAACGTAAGAGGGAAGAGGGAGAAGAGATGTGCAAGAGTCGGCGGTAGGGGGTACAACGAGACGAGAGAGAGAGAGGGGGGGGGAGGGGTGGAGAAGCTGAAGCATCGGGAGGAAAATATTCGAGATTCCAGGGGAACCGCGTGATGACTCAATTTCGCAAAGACCGTTAAATGGCCCGCTATGAACCATGCGCCACCGCCGGCCGCGTTCCTTCTCTGTTTTTGAAGGCCGAACATTCTTCGTAGGGGGTCGATTATGCCGGCTTAGGCATCTCCATAGAACGCCACCGACTACAAAGAAGAGACTCGGTTTATTTGACTTTTCCTACCTCGTGCCAAGTCAGTCGACGATTCTTATACGAATCATTGTGTCAACGTCGGCCAGTTACACTTTGCCCTCTCGACCTCTTGCCCGATGCTTTTAAGTATATTTTATTCCCCAATCTAGTTAATCTTCCTATCTTCCCGGCAACATATAAATAGAACACATTATACTAAGCTACTGCGATAATTGGTCATTTAATGACATAAAATATTCAGCATATATTGCGTTGCAAGATTCAGAAATATATTCTTTAACAAATTGGAAATTTTTTATTTGGAGACTTGGGGAGGTTAACAAATTAAAAATTTAATAGGTACTAATCAATAACAAAATTTTTTTTTCTTAATCTAAAAAAAGTTGCCCTTCGACGGAATTTTAATTTGATATTTTCATACACGATGCGATTTCACACACAACAGTGCGTGCAGCCTATAATATTAGACAATTAAACATTCTCGATTGTTTGCTGTTAACGGCTGTAATTTCTTTTTCGGCATCTACCTGTACGAGCTTAGAAGCAATTTATTATCGAAGGAGATAAGGCCCTTTTTCACAAAGAGCGTCAGATGACGAGGGTAGAAAAGGGGAACATGTAAGAGCTATGCCCCAGGCACTTCTCCAAGCTTCAAGCCGAAGCGAAGATCGATCATTGCCCGAGCATGTAGATGAGATCGAGATCAGCGATCGACATCGGATGTACAAGGTGAGTAAGATAAGAGCAGCCGAAGGAGAAAGAAAGAGAAGGCAAAAGGGGGAGAGGGAAAAAGAGAGAAGAACAAAGGAATAAAGAGAGGGAAAGAGACCGCTGGATGCGCGACGCGACGAGCAATCAACGTAAATCACTTGGCTGATGCTCAATTTAACAAGAAGGGCCATTATGATCGCGAACTCGAAGTAACGAGCACGAGGAGAGATCTTTCTCTCTCGCTCGTTTATTTATAGCGAAGTGTGTGAACTACCTACGATCCCGAGTAAGAAAACACAGTTTGTTGCACACGCGTAACGCTATTTTAAGAGGGCCCCCCCAGGCGTTATTACCGGCTGATTGGAAATGACAGCGAGAAAGCTTACACGGAAGAAATATGTCCCATTACAGGCTCGTTAGCAAAAAGCAACGCGCGTCAAAAGGAAAATTCAGCGACAGAAGTGTTGCGCTCAATAAAATATCTACAGTTTACATCATACATAGTTCTCAGACGATATTCTATAAATCGTAGCGAGTAGCTCGCGAATAGTTACGCTATGAGTTTCGAGCTCTTTGACGTAGCGATTATACAAAATTAATTATACATACATGCATACAATTATTCTTTCTTTATTCCCAAATTACCAGTAATTTGGGAATATGTAAACAGTGTTTGAAAGATCAATAATTAATTATGTACTTATTTCATCAGTTTAAGAGGATATTCTGGTATAACAAGTAAAGAAATTGTTTTTCTTATAAAATATACTTAATATTTGAAGTCTTGAAAAGATGTCTCTAAAGTCGTTTGTCGAAACCCGATGTTGTCGCGAAGTAAAAACCGTATTTAAAACTTTGAACCTGTTTTTCTCGAAACTATATTTTTTTGTTATACATTTATTAGTTTTTTCTTTTAATAAAATACTAACAAAACACTTTGAGAAAAAACTATAATATTTTTTAATTAAAAAATAGCCATTTCCAAAATGGAAATATTGATTTAGTTCCAGTTCAAACGATAGTCACACTTCTCCTAAATAAAAAAATTTATGGTTTTTTTGCGTTTTAGATATCTATAGAACAGCTAGAATCATTTACACCGTCCATATGCATTTTTTGCGAGCTTCTAGTGACCAGGATATAACATAAAAAGGAAGTATGTTTTTGTTGTTTGAAAAATAAAAATATATTCTTAAAATAAGGCTGAAAGAACATGTAAAGTTTAACGTTATTCGCTTTTTTCGTTTCCCTACAAAAAATTCTTGAGAAATACCTTCTTCACCTTTCAAACCAGAATACCCCCCTAAGTCGCAGATTAATTATATATTAATTTGTACTTATTGCTACACTGGATAAATTATAGCATTTTGTGAGATAACTGAACAAATAGAATCTCGAATCGATATCGTAATTAACAGCATCGTAAATATATCGTTTCGAAAATAACGTGGTTGTACATACATTCAACGCTCACTAATATTAGATTTAGTGATCATCGTTAAACGTCATAGCCCGATATGAATCTTCAGTCGATTCGTATCTGCTGAGTTATTACGTAACGAAGAAACGCGCAGTCACGTGCCGGATTCCTTCGTGAAATTATGTATGTATAAGAAGCGTATATAAAGGCGGAAAAAAGCATGGCCTGCAATTGCATAAATCGTTAAATTACTATAAAACTTGAAATACAAATCGATTAGTAAAAATTACACCTTCCGATTTATGTAAATTTTCCACTATCATGTAATTACTAATTACATCTTCTGATCGGATAAGCTTCTAATTAAATACCGTTAGGTCTTAAATAATATAATTAATCGTTTATGTTAATTGGCCTATATATAAGTAGATATAATTCAATCAAGATGATTCTTTACCAGCACTTTTTATTAATCTATCATTTTTTTTATCACCAGGCTGTTATCTCAATTAAGTTTTTCTATTAGCATAATTATTATATAGCTGATTAATTTGATGAAGAAGATTAGCATGTTTTCTCGAGCGTTTTTCTAAAACTATTACTATCGCCCCACCGTCTCAACAGTCTATTTCAATGATCTCTATGTTATGGAGTAGAGCCGCAAATTGTGCAGCTACGAGCTGCAATAACGGAGGGTACTCGCTCGAACGACCTTGGTGCTCGGTTGACGTCGTCGAGAGGGATCGCTTTTGACATGTCGAGGGCCCGAGAGGCTCACCAGTGGTCCTCGGGGTATCCTGGACTTTACCACGAAGCACCGTCGCTAATCGATGGTTCACAAACAGTACGCCTCGTGCTGGCCCTTCAGCCGACGAAGTGCGTTTAAGCTCGTTTGGTCAATTAGCGATTACTGAACACACCGCGGCTGATCTTCAGGGGTAAGCACACGAAAAGGACTCCTTAAGCCCCGTTCATCGCCGCGCCGGTCCGACATTTATAAATATTTCTGATCCAAATAATTCTGTTATTTAAATTCTCTCTAATTCTTTCAAAAACAACCACTATCAATATCAGATATTTAACGTGCCGCAATTTAAAAAAAATCTTAATCTCGGAAAGAAACAGTTTGCAAGTGTTGTGAGAAAGTCTCGAAGAAATATGAGCTGTCAAGCAAAACAATGATACAAGTAAAAATATTGTGCCCAATGGAAAAAATCCAGGTACTCTCTATTACAGTTATAAAAAGAGGTAACTCTTACAATCACAAGGAGAAAAATTGCAGAAAGTTGAATTTCTCCGGAGAACAAAACTTGAATAATAATATAGATGCATAGATAACTGAACACCTGACATATATGATTTATTATACCTAGCTTATTCCGCTCAATACCTTAATTAAACTATTACAATCCCAGAACTCGGTTTAAGATTGTTTTCCTTTCGAAAAAAAAGAAACGATTTGTTAAAGTCCCTCGTAACATTCGTAAAAGCAGTAAAGAAAGTCATCAAGTATCTGATCGCGCGAGGAACGAGAAAGTCGAGATACTCCCGCACGGCATCAAAAGGTACCCCAAAAAGCTATATGGGCGTGTATACTTTCGAAGCAAAGGCGCGGGGAGAAGTCGGAGGGGCTGGGAAGTCGATAAGTGTCCTTGCGCCAGAAGGAGGATTCTCTCGCATCTTGACACGGTGACCCCCACCCTGACGACCTCGACAAACCCCTCTACTACTACTACTACTACTACTACTACTACAACTACTGAGCAAACCCCGCAACCCAGTCCGTTCTTCTTCTTATCATCCCTAGGCGCCATTCCATCCATCTTCCTTTCTTTCCATTTTCTTCGGCGCTACATACAGTCACCACTACCATCCTCAACATCGCCACCAACACACACCAAGAGAGCAAGACAGAGGGGAAGAGAGAGAGAGAGAGAGAGAGAGAGAGAGAGAGAGAGAGAGAGAGAGAGAGATACCATTCGCTGGCATGGCACCATACCAGGATCCGTCGGCAACCCTCCACTTCCCCCCCTCCCCCCGCGACCCGTATACTCGCTCCCTTTCCGGGACCCGTACCATCCCCAGCTCCCCGCACCGATCCTCACCCCCAACTCCACCTCATGCTCTGTTCACTAATTGCACATTCTTCGCATAGTTTCGCCACCCCCGTCCTCTCGCCGATCCCTTCCTCGAGGGAGGAGGGGTCGAAAGGAGGGTATAGCAAGCCCTCGACATACAACTACTGCCTCTCTCTCTTTCTCTCTCTCTCTCTATCTCGTCCCTGCCCTCTTCTCTCCCTTTCATGACCTTCCGTCTTCTTCCCTCTTTGTCAACTCACATGTACCTTGTACTACATGCCCCCGCGCACGTCCTTGTCGAGCGGTTTCACCTTGCAATCCCCTCGCACGCTGCTGCATCCTACCCTTTGCACGAGCGTCTCTCTTTCTGTCTTCGTGTTCCGTTAACTCAGGGGATCTTTTCTCTCTTGCTTATCCCCTCCCCACCCCCCCTCTCTCTCTCGTGCGCATGTTTGTGTGCGTGCTCACGAATAGATACGTGCAAGTAGGCGTGATTTTCTTCAGGGTTCGCGAGGTCGGATTTTACAACGCTCCGGTGGAAGCTCCGCAACCGGTTGTGAGCTTCGTGCGTCTTACATTAGTATTAAGTGACACAGATACGCAACATATATATTAAACGCATCGTTTGTGCTTTGAAATGTTTCGCTTAAAAATCGTGCAAGATACAAGTCCTATTATACTTGTTGGATGAACTTTTACTTGCGAGAAAACAAAGAAGACGGGAATGTATCTCAAGCATGTCAAAAATTATGTATTGGCTACTGACAAAAGTATTAATTGACTACTTTTTAGCTATTTCTAATTTTGTATTTTCTTCGGTCTAACTAAATTTCAATTTTTATTGATTCGCTGGAAAATACATGTACAGGAAACTACAAAATTAAGATAGATATTTAATTGGTTCAATTATTATCTTATGAATTATATCTCATAAAAAGTATATTGTCTCTCTTCCATGGAATACAGTATCGTCATAAGATTCTGCGGTATATATTAAAATTTAATCCTAACATAAAATTTCTCATACATCTTGCTTTTCTTTTTGTAAATACTGGAACCTTATCTCAATATTTATCAGATTATTCGTTGAAATCTATGTATCAAAATACAAATCTATCGTCACATTGTAACTGACGTATATCCATTCTCGTATCACAATATTGAAAACGAAGGACGATTTATTGTACGCGGATCTTCTTTTCATCTTTTGCTTGAAACTTTACAAAGCTCAACAGTCGAGAAGTTTAACAGCAGGTGTAAAAATGTACACACGACTTGCGAAAATGTTGGTCTCCACGTCGGCGGACTTTACCGGCGGAAAATTTATTTCCCGCTCACCGCCTCAAGTTATCCGCCCTTGCCTCTCCACGATCCTCTATTCAATTTCTGATCGTTCGAAGAATAGCAAGCTCGCACTCAGCTTCCGCACTTACGGGAGAGGTGAGAACAGTCGCATTATTTCTTTGCTGCTCGGAAGAAAAAAAGAAAGATAAGGGCGATTCCTTGCAACGTCGAATAAAAATCACAATGTCTCATTTAATGCTTCTCATTTCCTAATTTCATATTTCGGGAATAAATTAAATCGAATAATTCTAATTTAAAAAGTAAGCAATAGATATCCACAATTCATAATCTTTCTCTTCTTATTTAAATAAAATATTAGAAATGATGAATTATACATTTATAATACTCACCCATTTGATCATAATATCTTTCAACTTTAAAATATCACAGAATAACAAACTGACTTTTGATATAGCTGTTTTCTTTTAATTTTATTTTAACTCATCTCTTATTAATAGCCATATAATGTTTATAAAGAAAGAATTACAATATAAAAATAATTACTATAATTAGTAAAATAATGATTACAATCAGCTTCTGTTCATTTAGTTTAAAATAAATTACGAAGGTCGGTTACGAAAGTAATGCCTCCTAATATTTATTTTTCGAATCTGGCGCCATAGAAATTTTTGCGTTTCAATGAGTTATTATTTGAAGTGATGTGTCTGTTATATTGCGTTATATTGAGTAGTATTGTGATCATTTACGTGTGTGTCACACGAGCAGTTCGAACTGGTGTGTGTTTCAGATGTGCGGTGAACAGACAAGGGCGGTTGAATTTCTTACCGTGAAAGAAGTGAGTTCCAATGGCTGCGTTCAGCGGAGAAAACGCAGCTCAATGATCTTTTATTACGATTGGTTTCTACACTTAGATCCAGGGAAGAACTAAAGGCAAGGTCCAATCATCTTAAAAAATTACTGATCACTCGCTGAGTTGCCTTTTCTGCTCAACGCAGCCATTAAAATTCGTTCGCGTCTCAGAAATGTTCATGATAGCACCATTTCCGAAATGCGAATGAATTTCAATAAAAAACTCACTTCTTCCATGGTAAACAATTCAATCACCGTCCTTGTCTGTTAGGCGTATCTAAAACACACACCAGTTTGAACTGTTCATGTGACACTACACTAACGTAACTGATCACAACACAACTCAACATAATGCAACTTCAAGTGACAACTCAGTGAAACGCAAAATTTTCTACGGTGCCAAAGTCGGGAGAAAAAAATTAGAAGACATTACTTTCGTACCGTATGATACGAGGGTTCGTATCACAAAGGTTTCTATCCCTTCTCAAAAATCGTTTAATAAACGGAAATTTTCGAACAAATTGTTCTTTGCAAGCTATACTGCCAAAACTTGATTACGATTGTAAGAAAGAACAGGAGAAATCTATTCGGCACAAGATATATGTAGAAACGTTCAAGCTCTGAGCTCTGACTACGTTTTATATAATAACCAATGTTGAAACCTTATCATCAAATCGTATACTATTTTACGCGGGGGTTACACGCTGCAGTAAGTTACCGCATAAATACATCTTGAAGAACAGCGCAACACGACGGAATCGCATTCGCTAAATCCCATTTGCCGCTCGTATAACGCAACGAAAACGAAGAATCAAATCGCGCCACCGCGCACCGTTCCTTTCCCTTTACGATGTCACCATGACATCGCGCCGTTGTTGTTTTCGTGCACAATTTTCGTGATATACAGGCGGACGATTTTATCCCACCGCGCTACTTCTGCGGATACGATGCAGAATACGCCCCAGCTTGTACGTATCGGGTGTCCCCGAAAAAAAGATTGGAAATCTCACGCTTATTCAACGCGTAAATAAGTAAAAATTTAAATCGCCCACTTTCAGAGCTATTTATGCCGTAACTTTTAATACTTTAGTTTCAAATGCTTCGGTAATCAATAATCAAGTGTCTACAAAGACAAAATTCATTTTAGATTGATATATGCGATAATGCGATAGAAGCTTTGACAGCGTCCGATTTCAATGTGAACAACTTTAAAAACTTGAAGGAAAATCGCGCTCAAATTATATCAAGCAATCACAGCCGAGTGCTTCTGTGTTTCATTTCTGAGACGCCCGGTGCGTAAGGTCGCCGGAAGGCAACCCGCTTGTTTCCAAAACCTGCATATCGGCGCAAACGGTCCTGCAAGGCGGGCTCGTAAAAGGCGCTCGTAAAATGGAAAGGGATTAAAGCACCACCCAGGTTTCCCTACACACGAAAGGTGGGTGGCGGTGCGCACGTGAGGGGGGGAGGGGGATGGGCGACGAACGCCGCGCCGAGGAGTATATATCCTCGGATTTACGAGGACGATAAACGGGATTATACGCCTTCCGTAAACCTTGAAACGATCTTTCGAGTGAGCGCATAGTTTGCGTAAGGGCGATGTTTCCCTCCGTCCTCGCCGTAACTCCCTTAGACCGTTCTTCGCGACTGCACCTTTCTTTCTCACTCGCGATTGTCCGCTCATACTCTCTATCTGTTTCGTTCACTTCACGCCCATTTTTCTCCTTTACCATTACCGCGCTCGTTGTCGCTCCATTACGATGTTGCGCGGCGATGCCGCAGAATCCTCGCAACTTTATGGCCGTGTGTTCTATTTTCGTGGTTTTTGTTCAACTAGAAACTACAGCTACTTGAAAAAAAATACATTTTGACAAAAAAAAGTGAATAAAATTGATGTAGTTGAAGTTTGGAGTGTTCTTGGAGCGAAAATTAAAAATTTAACCTAATTAAAAAGGATTATAAAAAATATATTTATAAATAAAACAATAAAATTATGTATAACAAAAAACCAATTTAAAATTAATAAATAATTAATAAAAGATAAATAAGGTCGCAGAATAAAATTCTCACGAAAATGTGATTCAACTGTGACAAAACTGTGTTATGTGCCAAAATGTACAATTGCGAGGACAATCTCTGAGATCCATAATAGTAGGTAAAGAAAAAAATTGTTTGTTAACATGTATGAGTTAAGTTAGGGCTAGGGATGCAGAACCCCTCGATTGTCATTAATGTCATTATAAAGAGGAATATAATAAAAACATTTTGTAATATCAGTAATTAATACCTAATTTTTGTTTGCAAGTCTATATACGTTTAGCTATGTAAATATGTCAAAAAATCACAAGAAAATATTCAATCACTATATATGACTTTATTCGAACGCTATGCTTTCATCTTTCTCATTGGTAAAAATCCATTTAAAGATGTTCATTTTGAAGTTATTCACAACATTTTTACCGAAGAACATATAAATAGAACGTGGGTGATCTTTAAAAATATCTACATTTTATTTATAATTATATTTCTTTTTTACAATCCTTTTAATTAGAAAAAATTTTCAATTTTTGCTTCAAGAACGTTCCAAACTTCAACTACATATTATAAAATTGTCATAAGTAAAAGCGTCACAGTAACGACCGAAGTATTAATATAAAAGAAAAAACATATAATATATTAATCAATAAATAAATATTCTTTTAATCAGAAGCGTTAAATGAGAACGTTTAACTAATAAATTAGCTAATATGAGTACATTTTTTTAAAATAAATAATTACACACAGGCACACGCAGACGCACACGCACACACAAACGAATACTCGTATATATTATTATTTTTTTATTATAATATATTAGCGCAAAAAATGCAAAATTATAGTTCAAGTTAATGTTGAGACGTTTAAAATTATGGAAAAATGTAATTATCAGCGGAAAATTTTGCGGAGCACCTAAAAAATGTTCGTGGAACACCGCGGGTTTCCACGGAAAGCTAGTCGCGCTAGCTGTACGACCTTTTTGTCTTATTAATATCCTTTTCTCGTTTTTAGAATTTCCAACTTTTCGCACGCTTCTGTTGTATCGGCTAAAGTTGTTAAATTATCACATTGCTGCTTCCTTTTGCACTTTTATTCAATGAACAAACTCATATTCTATTATACATCGTTTCTGCCTTCCTGTAGTTGACTCTCTCCCGATATTTTACAATTACGTTATATCGCAACGTGCTACGTGTGTATGTGTTTTAGCGGAAACTACCTTTGTTCTCCGAATTTTAAGCTAATTACTACGTTACTCGCTCGTCGGGCACGTTTAGCAATTTTTACACTGTGTCTCGTGGACCGTTTTTATCTTTCCTGTTTTCTCCCGTCTCTTTTTTCCCCTTGTTTCCGCGTTGTTTCTCTCGTTCCGTTTCTCCATTACTACGTTGCGCTAATATTATAAAATTGTCGCGACTTTATTATACTGCTAGGTTGTATTTTTATTTTCTCACTCCCGCCGTTATCCTCAATCTACATGCTTTCAAATATTCTCGCGTTTCCTCCTATTCCACCGTCTTGTCTCATCTTTATGCCCGCGTCGCGTTGAGACGTTGCAAAATTGTGTAATTTTATTGCCAACCGTGACTTCCATTTTCCACCATGCCTTCCGTGTTTTATTAACTTTCCCGCTTTTCCCGATCGCGCCTATTCCCGCGCTTTTCTTACACTGACCGCTCTATTATCGTGTTATTGTAATATCTATAAATATAATTACGCAATCTTGTCGCACATCTTTCCTTTGAGTCTCCGTACCTTATTGATGTTGGACGATTCTTCTTCCCTAATATTTTGTTCAACCCACCCTCATGTGAACAGGAGAGTTTTTCTTACATTTTATATTTCCCACGAGTATATCATATTTATAAATTTCTCGTGTGTTAGTATTATTATTATTACATTATACACATTAGAGCATTTTTTCCCCTTGGCTATTAAGCCGATTACTGTGTCAGCCGTGTCCGTTGGGACACGGTTGTCCATTTTTACATTGTCTTTTAGGTAAAAAGATCGGCGAGGGGCGAGAAAACCAGCAGCGGCAAAATGCCCGTGCAATCTGAATTATTAAGGGGCGAAGGCGGAAGAAGAGAATAGCAATAATCTCGAAGAGGCAAAGAGGGAAAAAAAGGGGCAATCGCTTCGACCAGCTTGAAGGCCTTTTCCGCACCATCCTTCTCTATTTCTGAAAGCGCGAGCGGGATAGAGAGAGAGCATCTTCCGCGAATTAATATTCATTACATCGCGCAACGCCAAAGCGCTCTCGCCCCGTACAAATATGAAACGACGTACTTGCGCTAATTAAAATACTTGGCTGCTTTTTCTTGGGCGGAGAGTTGGGCGACCGACCGCCTTCGTCCTTGGTCTTTCGCTCGCGCATATAACCGGAAGAAGGGACGGTCCCCGTGCGAAATTAATGGCGCGCAACGGGCGGCGTTTGCATCATCGACGCCTTTGAGGCATTTTAATATTGAGCAAATCAAGTTTGTACAGGGGTGTCTCGGGAAGAACGCACTCTCTCGGTAATCCGCTTTAATAAAGATGCCAGATTCAAATCTTCTCTGATGACGTTCTCTGATGTTATTTTAATTACAAGAACAAATACGTCGGTATTTTTTCTCCCTTGAACGGCTTATTCCGAAATAGAACGTATACAAGCAGAAACAATTTTCGCATATCTATAGAAAATTCAGGTTCTAATCGAGATTCTATACCAGGAAAAATTCGATAAAAAAATGTATCTTGATATACAGAATAATAATTCATTCGATCAGCGGGAAATAAATCGACGGCGCTGAAACAACAAATCTCTCCGTGGCGCAGGAGAGTGAAAGAGAGAGAGAGAGAGATCTTCCTGACGATTCTTTCGCGTTTTCATGGAACAGGCGATGTCCCCGCGGGGTCGGCAAAACAACCAAGGCGCCGTCTACGGCGTCGACGGCCGACGAAATGCCAGGCAGGCACAGGGAAACGCGAACGTCGGACCACGGATGGCTCGCCTCGCCTGCTTTCCTGTCGTCGTCGTCGTCGTCGTCGTCGTCGTCGTCGTCGGCGTCGTCGTCGGCGGGGAGCTATTATACGCTCGAGTTTAATTAAACTCCGCGAGATGTCAAAGGACTCGGCCATGCTCGGCAAGACGGACAATGCGGACGCAGATTATTACATCCCTCGTCGACCTATCCACTCCCAGTACTCGCACGTCTGCGTCCACCCTGGACTTCCAGCGTGGAATGTGTGTGTCATGTATATACGCGGACGGAGACACGCTTGCCCGTTGTCTGTATGGACACGTACGTAAGTTCTCTCGCGGTTACGTGTATATGTTACGTACGCGCGCGTGGTCGCAGCAGTTAGAAACTGGCGTGAATACTTTGCACCTTGTCTCTATGTTTACGTTCTCATTTCTACGCTTGCTGTTCAACTGATGTAGGTATATTTTGTCTATTGTTAATGCGCGTACAAAAGCAACGGTATAATACCGGTGTTACCAGTTTATAAGTAATCTAATTGTAAGTGAATAAATCTGATAGGTAAAAATGGATAATATATCACACAACTTGTAAATTTTATCCACAACATCTTCGAATAAATGTCTCTTTTCTACTGATCGTACTCAGTCTATCGCATTCAGAGGTTTGAAATATTAAGGTGATCTTGGAGTGACACATAAATGTATACCAACATTTACAGGTTCCAATTTCCTTTGAATTGGCTTTACAATTGAAAATCCATTTACATGTTTAAAATACGTACAGAAATAATGTGTGGGATGGCAAATTTAAGGCTGAGAACTTAAAAAATTTTAAAAATTACATTTGATACTACAATACTTGGTGTGTGTGTATGTGTGTGTTGCATCTTTTGTATCTAGAGCTGTCAGTTTTCGTCTGTATTGTCACACAGATTACAACAGCGCATCCATTGCACAAGCTCTGACATCTATTTCTGCACATTATTAGTGCTCTTCTAGTCTTATCGTTCTGCATCTAACCTGTGTGCGTGTATACATGCATAAAATCTGTTATGTGAAAATCTTTCTTATTAGGCTTTTAATCTTACCATTAGTTTCAATGATTCAATGCTGTTCTTTGATATAGTCTGAAAGTCGAGACACTATCGATTTGTACACATAAGTCATAATTTGTATATTAAGCGAAAATTTTCATGACCTCACAGCTCTAAGTTCAAAAAGGAGCAACACCAAATAGTGTCAAATATAATTTTATAACTTTTTAAGTTCTTAGTCTTAAATTTACCATCTCACACATTATTTCTGTACGTACTTTAAACACATGTAAATGAGTTTTTAATTCTGTGAAGCCAATTCGAAGAAAATTGGAACCTGTAAATGCCGGTAATTGCCGTGTCACTCCAGAATCTCCTTAATAGGCATCAATTGCAATATGTTATCATGCAAACAATCTCATTAATTTCTATTCCATAAAAAATATTCGAAAGCATCCCGTCATTCCCCGAAGAAGATTGCGAAACATTACGTTACTTCCGTACCCGATATCATACCTATATTTGTGCGTGGCTGACGAGTCTCCGATAGAGAAAGTTTGATCTCTCGGCGGCTCGTCTTATTCGTCGTCGGCGCGGTCCCCCTTGCGGAGGAGAGTCCGCAGCGCGTCGTGTCAATGCCCATAATTTCACGCTCCAACGGCCGCTCGGTATCGGATTATTGGATCGGATATCGAGGAGGAAGGAAGAAGAAGCTCGCAATCGCGAGCGAAGTGGATGTCCTTAGGAGGAAGAAGCCCCCCGGGAGTCCGAACTCGCCGTGCCGGCCGGTCGCTTCGGGAAGCATGAAAGGGCATCGAAATTGCGCTTCCGTATCTCGTTAACGCGCTCCGGGACTCGCCACGCGAATTATCCGCTCGACGCTTTTTATTTCGTAACCGACACCGACACCGCGACAGCGTTAAAAGTTGGCGTTTTTCTTTTATCGGATTACTGCATGTGAAAAAATTCTTTTTAGTCGAATCGTGCTACCTGGGGAACTCGTTGCCTTATAAAATTATCAAATTTGAATTTATCGACATATTTAGAAAAACAATTGCGACAAACTTGCAATAATCTAAATAATAAATTTGCTTCGGATTGTTTACATAATTTTTAATACTCTCACTCAATCTTCACGTCCTTTCTGTTATTATTTTCACATTATTCGTAGATTAAATTAAAGCAATTACTTTACAAGAAATATAGAATAATAAAAGCAAGTACGATTTTATATTATTTAATGCACTGACAGTACTGACACTCTTCAACATTACTTTCATTGCATCCTGGGATTTTAGTTAATAAAATTCTATGGCCGCTTCTCATATCAATTTACGAACCAGATATTCGATGCATGTAATATCGAATAATCGATGAATGTAATAAATAAATGCTTGAAAGCTCTTTTTAATTTAACTATGTTCGATTCCAAAGTCCGATAACTTGAAAACAGACAAATAAATATTTTATTCACATTTTATGTAATATTTTTATATGTGCGTTTCTTCACACGATGCTCAGAACGTTTTATTGGAATTATACAGATATTTCTAACAGATTTTTTTTTAATCCGAGGTATAACAAGCAAGAAAAAAATTTGTATTATGCATTCTCGATGAAATCGAGGAATTTTTGCTAAGAAATAGTCGCAACTCTATATTAATCGAGGAAAATCCGTAACAAAAATTGTACCACTTTCGATGGTGAACCCATGAATCTCGACGTCCGAGATTGCCGAGTCACCGCGGTGACGAAAGGCGACGGTTCCAGAATTGCCGGGAAAAGCGTCGGAGGACGCTTGAGACACCCTCCTTCCGCCGGTCAATAACTGGACACTGCCTCCTCCTTTTCCACCCTCTACATCTACGGTGGCTTGTATGTACACGCACATATACAAACATATATATACACACACACACACACATCCACTATATCCTTCCACTATACCTTCTTGAGCACTTGCGCCGATATATGGGGTCCTGTCGCATCGAAGGAAAATTACAGCATATCCAACGACTCGCGATACTCCAGAATGGAGTAATGTTCAATATTTACCCTTTTTTCGGAAATCGATAGTTTAGAGCGAAAAAGTTCTGACTCAAGTATTGAAATTTTCAGCATTGCTTCGTCTCCATTACTCAAGCATTAATCTTTTATAGATCAAATTCCGAGAGAACAAACTAAGAGTTGATTTATTATTATAATTGATATCGATCTATTAAAAACATTTGGTTTTTAATTTAATACTGGGCCAAAAGCATAAATCAAACAGTGACATATTAGAAATAAACGAAAATAATTGTTATGCAGATTCTCACATAGAGTCATTAACATGAAATCAGTGTTGCGAAAACGCTCGTTCTTTTAAACTGATTAATTTCAATATTTTACTTTAAACATATAACGAAGAAGTACCTTACTCGATTAGGGACGTTATGACCGCTTTAATTTTCTCATTACTATACACGCGGTGATGCACTCTGTACACAACAGTAAGCCTTGCCTAATCTCTAGGAGCTTTTAGAAGCGAAACTATCTAAATATGTTCCGGAAATACGATTTTGTCTAACCTGTTCTCGAATAGATGCACCAAGTGTTTCGTACAAGTTTGGGATAGGGAAGATAAAATCAGAGATAGGAAAAAGGAGAGAAAGGGAGCGCATTAAAGAACTTCACCTAGAAGAAAATCATATCACAGTAGCTTAAAAACCAGAACGATCAATATTTCTCAGCGTCACAAAGAAGTAAGAAATACTGCGAACAAACGTAGATCATTA
>JASTWK010000469.1:40000-138624 GCA_030770225.1 Temnothorax unifasciatus | reverse complement strand
TTGGAGTATCCGCAACATCTTCACGACGCGCACACTGACCTACCGTTCTGCCCAACGCGCGATAAACCACCTGGTAAGCTGCAGGACAAGCTCCTCGCAACATTATACGATAAGAAACGTTATGTAATACATTATCGCAACCTGCAGCAGTGTACTCGTCACGGTCTTCGTATATCAAAGATTCACCGCATATTGAAATTCGCGCAATCTCCATGGCTTCGCGATTATATTGAACTAAATACGAAATTTAGAACATTGGCCAAGAATGATTTCGAGAAAAATTTATACAAATTGATGAACAACGCTGTGTTCGGCAAAACCATGGAGAATGTGCGGAATCACGTTGACGTGCGACTCGTGACTCATTGGGAGGGTAGATACGGCGCGGAGGCAATGATCGCGAAACCAAATTTTCATAGCCGAAGCGTCTTTTCGGAGAATTTAGTAGCGATAGAAATGCGAAAACTCGAGGTGAAGTTCGACAAACCAATCTACGTGGGTATGTGCATCCTCGATATATCCAAGACATGTTTGTACGAATTTCATCACGAGTATATGTTACCGTTGTATCGCGAAAAGTGTAAAGTCACGTACACTGATACTGACAGTCTCATTTATCACATCGAGTGCGACGATGTGTATGACACCATGAAGCGCGACATTAATAGATTTGACACTAGCGATTACGCGGTCGAAAATGCGTACGGTATCCCACTCGCCAATAAAAAAGTTCCGGGTTTGATGAAAGACGAAAACAACGGCGCGATAATGACTGAATTTGTCGGGCTTAGAGCAAAGATGTACGCCTTGCGAGTGAACGGTAAGAAAGATACGAAAAAGGCTAAAGGTGTTAAGAGTAACGTCGTAGCCAGGTCGATAACGTTCGACGATTACACGCGATGTCTGCGCGACGAAATTGAAATGACGCGACAGCAGGCTTGCATAAGATCCAAACAACACGAGGTGTACACAGTGTCCGAAACGAAAATAGCACTAAGTCCGTACGATGATAAACGCTTCATTATACCCGGTTCTACCGAGACGTTGCCATGGGGGCATAATAAAATACCTTAAATATATATTGTAATTACATTTAGATATTTATGAAAATAAATGACTCATTTGTATGTATAATATGTTTTTATATTGTAATAAATTTTTTACAATACATTATTCTTGTGTATCCACGAATTGTGTGAATTATCAAATCCTAACCACTTTACATAAACCTCATCCCCCCTTTTGCGTAAAACTTTTTAACGAGATACACGTCGGGATTAGCAACGCGATGTAACTCATATTCGTAGAAGCCGCCGGCGACGGGTTTTCCGCAGGAATCTTCCAACAGATACGTCACGGGATTAGTTTTCTGCACTTTGACGATTCTAAACACCTCCGTGGTCCAATTTGGCGTGTATCCTTTCTCGAAGATTGTCTTGAATTTACTCACGCGTACCGAGTCGCCTACTTTGAATCGCGCGGGAGCAGCGATCTTTACGTGACTGTACACCGTTGTTAGGAGCTTGTCGGCGATCGCGGGGGTAACATCGATAGGTCGCATGCCGATAGTTTCGCGCGTTGTAATCCGATACGAGACCCGGCAGCGAGTCGATCCATTTGTAATTTCCATTGAGCGTAAACATTTTCCACATGTCGTTCTTGAGTGTGCGATTGAATCGTTCGACGACCGATGCCTTCATTACGGAATAGGTCGAATAGTGATTGATATTATGTTTCTTCAAGAGTTTCTGCACGTTTGCGTTGTAAAATTCTTTGCCCTTGTCAGTCTGCAGATTTTTCGGACATCTTCCGCTGTCTCGAATTATTTTCGCAATCGCCGTAGTAACCTCGGTTCCGCTCTTGGCCTTGAGCGGTACGGCCCATGCGTTCTTACTCAGCACATCGATAACGGTGAGTATGTAGTGGTAGCCTCTGTTGAATCGCGTGTATGGGCGCATCTCGACCACATCCGCCTGCCACAGGTCATCGTATCCGCGCACTATGACGCGTCTTCGCGAAAAATTTCTTCTCGCAGGAGCGTGTAATTCTTCCACCAGCCTCCGTTTCTCAGTTGATTGCTTCTTACTAGCCATGACGATGACGCGCAACTGACGCAGAGATCAGATGTACGTTTTTATCTATTCGCGATGATACGCGATAATTACTTCTTGAATCATCTTTTGAAGTTCGTTTAAAGTAATTTGCACGTCATTCTAGAATGCAACCATCTTTCTCTCGATTTCATCCTGCCGATCTTTCAAAATTTGCACGCTCTGCTGCACGTAACGTTTATTGGCGGCATCGCCATCATCTACAGGCGGCGCTATCCGTCGAATCTTGCGCGAATTTGCATCAAAGTCGGTGGCGACCACGCAAAGGGCGTTATCGCGCACGTAATTTCTGATTAATCCTCTCCATTGATAGTACGGTTCCGCACCGCTTCTTCCGAGCGATATACCAAACTTGTTGATCGGCATTTCGATGTTGATTGAATGACTCGCCGACGCGCGGTTTAATTTATAATAAGTCCAGCCTCGCGAAGTTCCTCGATAATCGACAGGATCTCGTTATCGTGACCGGTGTGACCGGCAAGGCGCGAAGCTTCGAGCAATCGAAGACGATCTACAAGCTCGTTGGGATCGTCCCAATGAACATAGTCGATCTTGTTGTCGTTTAATGTCATGGCACGCGGTATACCTTTTCCAGCTTTTTTACCCGACATCAGCGGTGCAATTATATGATCGATCTTGTTGCCGTTTAATGTCATGGCACGCGGTATACCTTTTCCAGTTATTTTACCCGAAATCAACGGCGCGATTATATTTGTGTATTTGGGTCCTCTGTTGCCATTTATTTGAGCATGAGCATCGTAATTGCGTTTATGAGCACTCGTCGTCAACAGAATGCTCTTGTATGTTTGCATGTCGTCCTCCGTGTAGATGTCGTAATCGGGAAGTTTCTTAAAGATCAACTCGTAAAGACCGCGTGAGCCAGCGTATCATATACCATTGATAATTATGTTGTCCGCGTTGTCCACGTCAAAACGTTTATTACCTAGCATCATTCCATCGTTGCTGAAATAAACGCCGTATACGGTGTCTATACCGCTTTCTTGATCACCACTGAGAACTGCCCCGACGTACTTATGGCTCAATGGACCCAAGCGATCTCGCAACATTTCTCGACCCTCAGATGTTTGCAACTGCTCCCGAACAGACGTCACGAGTGAGTCATCCGTGGTTTCGAAAACATCCCCGTTTGCGAGTGATTTGACCATTGGGGGTTGCACGGAAGGAGCTGAGGTTATCGGCGGTTCATTCAATGAATCTTTCGATTTACGCGGTTGTAAAATTTTGGATATTTCGCTCAAATTAGATGGCATATTTATCGATCGTTTCAACGTAACCGGAGTTGAAGCCATTACAGAGTCGTTAAACGAGGCGTTTGGTCGTTTTCGTTTGAGCTTTGGCTCGTCGTCTTCCCACGCCGTTTCATTCTCAATCTTTGACACATCAGATTCCTTGCCAACGGTGTTTTCGGCAATCTGCCTTAGAGGCTCGATGATGGGCTTAAAGTGTCTCTCCAACGCGATATCTTCCTCCATTTTACCCGTTTTCAAGGCGTGATACTTTTTGCGAATCGAATTGCTCGTTTTTGCAATTTGATTTGCTATCCTCTCGCGCTCTCTAATCTCCTCGCTGCTGCCCATGTTGCGATAACGTTGTTCAATCAATGCGTCGACGACAACTAAGCACGTTTCGGTATCGCAAAGTCGTTAAATCCTTTTCTGTATCGACCATTCGAAATCGCGCTGTCCTTGTCTATCACCACAAATCCATACTTTTGTTGCCAACATGTATGACACAATTTACTGAAATCATCGTAAGACATATCTGTGTTTACGTGATCGTTGTATATGTGTTTCAGATTGGTACCATCCTGTTTAAACAGAATCAATAAATTCGCGTTGTCTCGTATAAAATGCTTCGGTATCTTTGCATACGTCTGACAAAGATAGAAGGAGTCAACGTGCGCGTGCCGGCCCATTGCAAAGTATTCTCTTATCGTATCCTGCTTGTCGCACGCCACGTCATCAAAGATAAAAATAGAATTCGGGAGCGCCTCGCTCGGTGGAATGACGTCACTGTTATTCGAAAACGTAAAGTAGCCAATCTCTTCTATCGGTGTTAGTATATTCTCCAAATATCGATATTTCGGTTGTTGCAACGATTTCGAGTACACATACACGTTCTCGAAACGTACACCGTGCGGACTTTCCAGCAAGCTTATCAAGACGTTTGTCTTGCCGCAATTCGACGGACCGCAGATGATACCGCGTATAGAAATCGGTAGCACGTCTCCATGTTTGCGTACCTCTTTCGTTAACTGTATCCTATCGTCAAAGTTTGTCACTTTGATCGTCCGCGATTGTCGTACGAACCGCATTTTACCTCCCCTCCACAACGAATGAAAAACAATATCGAGAAAGCTGGCCTATTTATAGAGGCGCGTAGAGCTGAGATGCTCAGTCTTTAAAATGTTTTTGCTCGTGTCGGATAACAGCGATATTTACGATTTAACCGCCGAGCAGTTGAAGTATATACCAAAGGTCATTCTACTACGACAATTTTATAATTACATAGATTACTTGTGGGATAAGCTTCCCGAACATATCAAGGCAGATTCGGAAGTTCAGCAATATCGTCGCTGTTTAAAACATTATAATTTGCCGAGTCAGCAAACGCACATCGACGGTCCGCCACCGTTGATAAAAAACTGCGGCGAATGCCGTCGAAGATAGGTCGAGGTCTGCTGAATCGCGCGATAAATGCGCTTCCGATCGAATTACATATTCCCGGCTATCAATTTTGCGGTCCGGGAACTCATTTAGAAACACGATTGGCAAGAGGTGATCGGGGTATCAATCCATTGGACGCAGCGTGCCGCGAGCACGACATAGCCTACTCGCGTAGCAACGATCTCGCAGAACGACACGTGGCAGACAATATACTCGCCGCGAAAGCGCGAAAACGTGTCACCGCGAACGATTCGACTCTCGGAGAGAGAGCTGCAGCTACAGCCGTCTGGGCGACCATGAAGGCTAAAACGAAACTCGGTATGGGTTTGAAAACGAAGAAAAAGAAGAAGAACAAGCGAATACTTCCGGTAGCGAAACGCGGCGGTATCCTACCGATCCTGCCGTTGTTGGGGGTTCTCGGTTCGTTAGTCGGTGGAGCGGCGGGAGTCGCAAAGGCCGTGAACGATAACAAAGCCGCGCGACGTCAGCTGGAAGAGATGCAACGTCACAATCGCGCCATGGAAGGTCACGGACTTTATCTCGCTCCGTACAAACGCGGACGGGGAGTCTCGAGAAAAAAAAAACGTCGAAGAGACTCTAAAAATCCCCAAGGGTGTAACTACCAACGTGCAATTGCAACAACTTGCAAAACGTATGCGCATTCCATATTTTAGAGGTATTTTCATGCGCGACTCGTTACCGATCGGCGGTATACGTCGAAACGAGAGCGGTATCGTGAATTTGGATAATGCCGAGGGACCCGGTACTCACTGGGTGGCGTACGCGAAGAGAGGAGATCGTGCCATATATTTCGACAGTTTCGGCAATCTTCGACCGCCGAAAGAATTGGTGCGATATTTCGAACCGAGCGTGACGAAGATAGAGTACAATCGCACGCCTTTTCAGCGCTACGATCAGAGCAATTGCGGACAACTGTGTCTGCGCTTTCTACAGTCGGTTGACAATCAATTTAAAGACCGGCGTTACGATGTTTAATCTCAGTATTCGTTCAAACATGTCACTGACATTTACGCTCACCGGCAAGAGCAGCATCCTCGCGGTGAGCTACTTTCCCGCCGTGGATTTGAGCGATGGCGATTACGAGCTCGGTCTGACAGATTTTGAAACCTATAACACGATACCGAATGTAAATTCGTCGAACAATAAATTCTACTATGACGACGACGATGACGACAACAAGGAGATTACCATTCCCGAAGGATCGTACGAACTGCGTGATATAGACATGTATCTGAAACGCGCTCTTTTATGGAACCAATCCAGTATTGTCTCGACAAACGAAGATGAACCGCGCCCATTGATTGTTATTCGAGCTAATAACAATACGATGAAGAGCGAGATCAAGTGCGCTTATCGGATAAATTTCACCAAACCGAACAACATTGGATCGCTGCTAGGATTTTCAGCGAATCGCGTGCTAGAGTCGCGACAATGGCACGAATCGGATGTTCCGATAAATATCATCAACGTAAACATTATTCGCATAGAGTGTAACGTGACCGCGGGTGCGTACAGCAACGACAAGCACGTGCACACGATACACGAGTTTTCACCGAGTGTGCCTCCTGGATATAAGATATCGGAAACGCCGGCACAGATCATTTACCTTCCGATCATCGTACGGAGCATTTCGGACTTGACGCTTCGCGTCGTGGATCAGGACGGTCGATTGATTGATTTTCGTGGAGAGGAGATCACCGTTAGACTGCATGTACGAAGACGACAGCGATAACGTGAGATGCTGATACTGAACGAAGCTGAGCAGGTGCAACAGACGAGAAACAAAATTAGAGAGACAATCCGATCGCCAAAGAAGAAACTCACCGCATCGAACGTTGAATTTTTGAAATCATTGGGTTTCGCCGTACGAAATGGCTAATATCTTAAACATTGGAGGTGAACCGATCTTTGACGACAGCGTCGTCAAGATTGAGACACACACGTAC
Organism: Temnothorax unifasciatus; assembly: GCA_030770225.1. Taxonomy (NCBI): domain Eukaryota; kingdom Metazoa; phylum Arthropoda; class Insecta; order Hymenoptera; family Formicidae; genus Temnothorax; species Temnothorax unifasciatus. The sequence continues at coordinate 131,859 of JASTWK010000469.1, read as the reverse complement.
AATCCGTACGCCAACACAACGTTTGGACATAACGATGAGATAAGAATACCCATACAACAGCAGGATTTATACACGTTGCCATGCGAGAGCTTTCTCTACGTTGAAGGAAGATTGACGATAAAGAAAAAAAATGACGCGTCTGAGACAACGCTTGCGAATAATTGCGTGGCGTTCATGTTTGACGAAATTCGATACGAGCTCAACGGCGTGGAGATTGATCGCAACAGAAACGTTGGAATAACCAGTACCATCAAGAACTATGTATCGTTTACAAATGACAAAGCAAAAATTATGCAAAATGCCGGATGGGACATTTCTCACCCGGAGGGATATTTCAACTATTGCGTACCGCTCAACACATTGTTGGGCTTTTGCGAGGATTACAAACGCGTCGTTGTTAACGCTCGTCACGAATTAATTTTGATACGAGCGCGCAGCGATAACAATTGCATTGTGGGAAATCCGGCGACGGAGCCGGAAATTGAATTGTTTAAAGTACAGTGGCGAATGCCTCACGTCACATTAAACGAGATCAATAAGCTATCCATGCTACGGGCCTTGGAAAGCGGGCGATATCTTAGTGTTAGTTTCCGTTCGTGGGATCTGTATGAGTACCCTATGTTACAGAGCACGACCAAGCATTCGTGGGCCGTTAAAACGGCGACTCAGCTGGAGAAGCCGCGGTACGTTATCTTTGCGCTGCAGACCGGACGCAAGAATATCATGTCGCAAGATGTTAGCGTATTCGATGACTGTAACTTGACCAACGTGAAACTTTATCTAAACTCTAAATTTTCAATTTTATCCGTACGATGACTTGAATCTGGATTTTGGCAAAAATCGATACGCCGTCCTTTTCGATATGTATGCGCGTTTTCGTAAAACTTATTACGGATACGACTGCTTCGATACGTTTTGCACCGTGGTTACATTCCTGACAAAAGGACCTTTTGTTGTCATTGATTGCTCGCGACAAAACGAATCTGTCAAGAGCGCCACCGTGGATGTGCGAATAGAATTTGACTGTAAAGAGAATGTACCGGCAAATACTACCGCCTATTGTCTCGTCTTACATGATCGCGTAATCGAATACTGTCCGTTATCGAACGTAGTGCGCAAAATCATGTAAATTGCAATATCAGCGGATATTGCAATATAAGAGGCACTGATGTACCACGATAAGCTATAGATTGCTCCGTCGTTTCGTCATGATCGTACCAACGTTTGTCGATCTGCAGGGATTCACCGTCGGGATGAAATTTGTCGTAAAGGAGGTGGCGGTTCTGAGAAACGGGGCCGTTTTGGCGCATTACATTTTTACATGCCCCATGCCATGGAGTCTCCTCATGAAATCCGACAAGTCGTGCGCTTCCTGGTTGATTGCAAATCACCATGGACTACGATGGGAGGATGGAAACGTACCGTACAGCATGGCGAAACATCTAATTACATCGGCCGTGCTTGGAGAGGGTGACGAGACGTCGACTCTTGTGTACGTTAAGGGATGTCAGAAACGAGAATGGCTGGTGGATCTACTTGAGAATAAAGCGAGAAAAAGTCTAAACATTGAGACTTTGGATGCGGATTATGAAGATATCGAATCTTTAAATAATCTAGATGTTACTAATACTATAAGATGCGAAAAACATGTTAAGAATTGCGCGTTACAAAATGTATTAAAAATATCTAACTGGTGGTCGCGACACCAGAAATATGTATGATTTTTTTAAAATAAACTATATGTATACATATATAGCTGTTTTATTTCCTTTTCCCACTTAGTATAATATAGACGTTTTAGTTGTTTTTAAAGACGTTTTAGTTGTTTAAAAGATGTTTTAGCTGTTTAATATCTGTTTAATAACTGTTTTTAAAGGTGTTTTAGCTGTTTGGTAGCTGTTCAAAAACTGTTTAATATCTGTTTTTAAAGGTGTTTTAGCTGTTTAATAGCTGTTTAATATCTGTTTTTAAAGATGTTTTAGCTGTTTAATATCTGTTTAATAACTGTTTTTAAAGGTGTTTTAGCTGTTTGGTAGCTGTTTGATAGCTGTTTAATATCTGTTTTTAAAGGTGTTTTAGCTGTTTAATAGCTGTTTGATAGCTGTTTAATATCTGTTTTTAAAGATGTTTTAGCTGTTTAATAGCTGTTTTAACAGTTATTTTAGTTGTTTTGAAAGACGTTTTAAAAGATGCTTTAACGATGTTTGATAGCAGATATACAGATCAAATCACCGAAAGTCACGTTATTGTTTTCGTGAACATACGTGTCTCGCGGTGCATTCATCGCAAGACATGTGCAAAACTGCACATCGTAGATTTTTCGGATCGTTAAAACATGCGATGCAGATATTATAAAATTGACATCGTGCGATACCAGCTTGTACATGAAACCGTCAACCGTACTCTTCCTGTTTGAACTAGAACATTGCGTTGAGAATGTGTGTTTTCAACTATGCCAAAATGTTCATGGCGTAAGTGAAAAATTTAAACAATTTGTAAGCATTTTACGCCAAAATGGTATCATCGATAAATGTAATGCAGTTAGAATCCTGCGTGAATTTTACGATAAAAATTCAATTATTGATTGTGAATTATTAGTCTACGCTTTAGATACTATTATGTATAATGCGCTACATGATAAATAAATGCATATAATATGGTAAAACAATTTTTCCTTTTTATTTTCCGTTCCCTGTCATTAGAATTAAGCTGTCTTCGTCTACTTAAATGTAATATTAGAAATTAAATATCGCGAAAATCTAAACGATTAGATATCGTTTGCGAAGAAAAGATATGCGAACGGGGGCCGGGAACGCGAACGGGGGAGATAACGCGAACGGGGGCCGGGAGCGGCCGCGCGCGAACGGGGGCCGGGAGCGACCGCGCGCGAACGGGAGCGAGGGGCCGCGCGAACGGGGGCCGGGAGCGAGAGGGACCGCGCGCAAACGAGAAGACGCGCGCGAACGGGGGACAGGGGCGCGAGAGAACGGGGGCCGGGAGCGAGAGAGGGACCGCGCGCGCGAACGGGGGCCGGGAACGCGAGCGGGTGACGTCACGCGGACCGCCGCGGCCGTTGCACGCGGTCGCCCCTCACCCCGCGGCGCGGGGAAAACGCGATCACCCCGCGGCGCGGCGAAAACGCGATTACTTCGCGGCGCGGCGAAAACGCGGCCCCCTCCCCCGCCCCCGCGACGCATGAAAACGCGTACCCCGCCCCCGCGACGCACGAAAACGCGGTACCCCCCTCCCCCGCCCCCGCGATGCACGAAAACGCGGTACCCCCCCTCCCCCGCCCCCGCGACGCATGAAAACGCGTACCCCGCCCCCGCGACGCATGAAAACGCGTTACCCCCCTCCCCCTCCCCCGCGACGCATGAAAACGCGGTACCCCCCCTCCCCCGCCCCCGCGACGCATGAAAACGCGGTACCCCCCTCCCCCGCCCCCGCGGTATTCCCCCCCCCGCGGTATCTCCCCGCCCCTCACCCCCCCTCGGAGCTCCCGGGGTAGAACCGGCCTAGCTTACCTACTTATTTCCTGCTTTACAATAACATAACGTAGTCTGTCGTTCGTGCCGCCGATGCTCGGCCAGCGCGCCGGAGGCTGCAGCTTCCCGAAATGGCCGCTAGATGCAAGACGAGCGGTGACACGGTCCGAGCCTTCTCGCGAGAAAATTGAGTTTTCGAGTGACTATAAGGCGCTCTGCTATTTTCGTTGTTCATTATATAGTGCTCTTTGGCAACCCGTTATTGCGTCTGCACAATTTATAGTCAAAAACATGTCAGTTTCTAAAATTTCTTTTACATATAGCGAGTTTCTTCACGCTGCTTTTGATGAAAAATGGTGCATTCAATTTTTGATCGAACATGAAATATTTAAAGAAAAAATAAAATGTTTCAAATGTGGATCTGATATTCAATTAAATATTGATACACTACATTTTTGCTGTAGAAAAAGTTCTTTTATCGTTAAACAGAAAAAGAAAAAGATGGCAGTGCAATGTGATTATTTTTAATCGGTAAAAACAAACACATGGTTTAAAAATGTACGTCTGCCAATAACAATCGCATGTAAAATTGCACATTTTTTATGGATACCTGTTCCAAGATTCAATTATGTATTACATGACTTAGGACTTTCGGCACATATTTTAGTTGATTGGAGTAGTTTCTGTCGAGAATTATGCGTCTATTGGTCTGAAAAGAATTCCCAGAAGCTTGGTGACACATCGTGACACGCGTGAACAACACAGAATATACATATAAAAGCAATAGAAAAATATGAGATATAAGTGATAGATTAAGGCCCGGTTTTTCATTCTTTACTTGTAGTTTAGGTTTAATATAAAATAAAAAACAAAAGTTTTGTTTCTTAATTCAGTTGACAAATAAATTAATAGTTCTGTAGGGGAGACCGGGGCTAAACCGTCAGTTTTTCTTCGGTGCCAATTTTTAACAACAAAATAAATAATTTTAGTTAAATGTGGTATACCACTGTAAAGAGTGAACTTTTAACTACAAAATTTCTATAGGAAATTTTTATCTATGTCGCTTTGTTTAACTGGTATAGAGCAAAAACGACAACGGTGAAAAAATTGAAATCTCAAAAATGCCTGGGTATAGCCGTCACCCCCGGGGCAAATCCGTCACACTGCATTTTCAATACATATACGTACATCTAATCTTGAAAAATGATAGGATACATTTTAATAATTGTTTTTTAAGAGAAAAATATAAAAATTTATTTAAATTTTTTATGCGAAACATTATTAACAAATAATTGTTTTACCTATTCTATAAAACAATTTAGGCACGTGAATACAGATCCTGACAAGCGCACGCATGTGTTGTGTGCCCTACGCTCACACGCAATGCACTGTTTCTTATGTTACGTACGGAAATTTTATATTAAAATTTCAACAACGCGCATTGGAATTTTCGAATGTTTTAGACGACGCGTGCTAGCTCGGAATCCGGCCGAGCAAACGTTCAGGTCAACGCAAATGTTTGTTTTATCCTTTGGTTATCGGACGATCGTTGGAGGTCTGGGGGCCAGATAGGGCCCAAAACTACGCTTCTGGAAGATTCTAGAAGCTTCTAGAAAACCTCCTCCCTTAAGACGCGTAGGAAATGGCGGAAATATCGCGCGGGAGATTCTGGTTATTTTCGGGTAAATAGGGCGGAAAACGCCGCGAAGAGGCAGTCCTGTCCTGAGCCTCGACTCCTAGCAGATAGTCCTGAGCTTCGGTTCCTTACATATGCTCCTTCGGCTCTAGCATTCAATTGCTCAGCCACTCCTTCGACTCTAGCATTCAAGTGCTCAGCCACATAATCCTAGACTCAGACTGTTCACGACCTAAATCATTTTCCTAAATCTCACTCAATTTCTCAAACTCGATTTTGGGACTTAATCCCTGTATCTTATATCTTAAGTCTGCGCCTCACGCATAACTCAGTTGTATTAAATTTTAAGAATAAAGGTAAGATAAGTTTGAAAAGGAAATAAGCTCGAAATCTGGAATCTCATCCATCTTGTGTTAAATTCTTAATCAATCATTTCTAAGATTCGACTTGCAGTTGTCGCTGACAAAGTGCGTGGCGATCGGTTCTGAGCACTGACGAAGAGTGTGGCGAGTAGAGTGTGGCGGATTAGCTTTTGAGCGCTGACGAAGAGTGTGGCGAGCTATAAAATTCATTTTCGAGGATCCGGGTTAGATGACGAAAAAAGGAGGTAGACGAACTTAAATTAAAAGGATTAGGTTCCAGATTAAACAAGCAGTTATTTCTAATCAAGATCCTCTCCCCCTCCTCTACCAATTGCAACAGCTAGAAAACGCACCTCCACCATTTAAACTTACTCCTGTCGATTTCGACATCGATTATCCTCATTATAACCAGATAAATAAAAGTGATCCTCGGTACAAAATTTATAAACTCAGATATCTTTTCGGTCCCGAGTAATAACAACAACAATATTAGCCTTCACACGACTTGTCCAAATCCCTGGTAAATTGCTTAAATGCATTGACCAAAAAACGGACAAACAGCAGACAGAACGTGACACCCATATGCTCTGTTTATTGTCAACTTCTCTGAGCACACGCAGCACGTATTATCCAAGTCTTCGTCAGAATCCGACCGCTGCCGCTTTCTTGATTTCGATTTACGCCCACTGCTCGTCGAAGGCTGCGGTTCTGTTTGTGTTGCCTCTTTTTTTAGGCCGACCTCTCTTTTTCGGTATCTTTTCTCACCGCAAGAACTGCCTTCTTGAGTTGCTCTTTGTCGACGGGAGTCGTTTTGCGACAATACGTGCGTACCATTTCCCTTCTATACAAACTGACGTACGTGCAAGGGAAAACAGAATCACGCTCGAGGGAAACTTAACCTGAAATTGCCGTGAGCTGAAGTCGTGCGTCCGGCGCGCCACGGTAGGTAACCTGCCGAAACTCCGTTGGTCACATGGGTACCATAAGCAGCATTTATACAATGTTAACGAGCGAGTTCGCACAATATACAGGTTCCGAGATATTTGATTTGACGGTTTTACTCCGTAGACGTTTTAGCCCCAGTCTCCCCTACCCCAGATAGCCAAACGTGATACAGCATATTGAACAAACTAATTGCATGTATTGTTATATATTTGCTGTAAATTTGCTGACATCGAAATAGAACACAGGTACATGACTGCTTATACATGCAATCAGTTGACGCAATTTCGAGAGCAAACTGTCCGCAATACTGGTACGTTATGTTGTCTGCAACATGTCAGCAATATTACAGCAATGTTTGATTCGTCGTTCCATCTTGAGCATCATGATGCAAACATGATGGCAACAACACATATATAATGATTTTTATCCGTTATTGCGTATATGTCTTCAAGCTATGAAGTTTTTTAATTGTAAGTCGTCGCTAACATAGTGTTGACAATATGAAATTGCCATAAGTTTCTAAAGAATGTGCAAATATCGGATCCGATAGATGGCATCCGTTAAAATCTGTTTCTCGTATTTAAAATATGACGAACGATAATATATATGAACGACGAAGCTGCACAACCTGTATCAGTTGTATCGTGGAGTCCACTTTTATAATAAAGTGGAACATACTTTTAGATTGATGTAACCTTATATTAATGGTACCTTTATTTTTGAAGACTAATAATAATTAAATAAACACAAAACATAAAATGTATATATTTTATAACAAATCTGGTTTCTTAATTAATTATAATTTTGCATATAAATTTGATTTTTACAATTCTCTTATTAAAACGTCATTAAAAGGTCAAAAAGGTCATACAAAGTCATGTTTTTAACGTCTTGAAATGTCGTCTGTGACTTATTCCTGCCATTTTTAAGTTATTATTACATGATTATAAAAGAATAATTGACGTAACGATTGACCATAAACTGACGTGAAAATCACGTGACGCTGCTACCTGGGAAGTTGCCCTCAAAATGCATTGAATATGCTGTTAATCGTGGACGACAACGAGTTGTCGTCAAGTTGCTGTCACAAATCAACTCTTCGCGGATAACAAATCCGTGTGAACATGTTGCTTTTAATTTGCCGTGAATAGAATTAGAATTCATATGAGTTCAACCCGACAAGCACTATGCTGTCTCACCTTAGCCCGAGTTTGTCAAAATTAGTTGCATTAACGATTGTTGGAAACCTGACAGCAAACTCTTTGCATTTGGCTATCTGGGACTGCTCACTTTTATGTATTTCTTGTGTGCTTCTTAGAAGTTGCTCTGTGCCAAAGGAGAAATGGGACAAATCATTTTCAGCATAGCCAGAATATTTAAAGTAATCCGGAGGTAGGTTTTTTTTTAGTATAAGGGTGTCTTCCGCAGGGTGTATCGGTTCGGTCTCTTATGTATTTTGTGTATGGCACTTAAAAGTTGCTCTGTGCCAAAAAAGAAATGGGACAAATCATTTTGAAAAAAATCGCTCCAGGAACTTTAACTAGCTGTTCCACCAGTTTCACGTTTGACGGACAGATTTATGAACAAATTTTCGGCAGCTCTATGGGTTCTCCACTTTCGTCCATTCTTGATGATACAGTCATGGATTACTCAAAGACATTCTGCCTCAGCACTCTAAAATTTAAAATTTCCACATTTTTTAGATATGTTGATGATATATTTGCGATTATTCCAAAAATGAACATTGACGAGGTACTTAATGTGTTCAATAGTTATAACCCACTACTGAAGTTCACTTATGAAATTGAAAACAATAATAAGTTGAATTTCTCAGACACAACTGTTTTCTCTCAGAAATGGTAACTCATTAATTACAAATTGGTGTCGAAAACCAACCTTTTCTGGAAGTCAATTTCTGGTACATCAATTATTTCTCAATCATCCTGAAAATTACAAAAGGAATGTAATTACGGGTCTGGTGAATCGTGCGGTTTTACTGTCTGACAAAAGATTCCATATGACTGACATTGAAGTTGTAAAAGAAATCCTGCGAAACAATTGTTACCCGACACAGATCATTAATAAGTGCATTAGTCAATGATTAAAAGATATTAATTATCGCGCGGCCATATCTGATGCAAATAATTTGACTAACATTAACAATAATATGGGAAATTTTATAACCATCCCTTATATAAAAAATTACAGCAAAAGTATCCGTAATGTTTTAAACAACCATGGCTTTGATGTCGTTTATACTGTGCCTAAGAAACTCAACAAAGTTATTAGAAAGGGAAAGGACAGACTGGATGACATGAAATAGATAGAATTAGTTTATAAAATTGACTGTTTAGACTGCGACGCGACGTATATAGGACAAACGAAAAGACATCTCGAAACTCGAATTAAGAAACATAAATCTGACATAAGAAAGCACGCCAGCAATCATTCAGTAATAAACAAACACTAACTTGAATTAAATCATGAGTTTAATTGGTCTAATGCAAAAATTTTACATAAAGAAAAAAATGTTAAAAAGAAAGAAATTGCCGAGATGTTTTTAATTAAAAAACACAATCAAGCGATCAACCTTCAAAAGGACACTTCAAGAGAACCTGACAGCAATATATGACAAAATAATAGAAGCTACATAATCAACCTCTATTTGTCATCATAAACTATTATTGTTTATTAAATTTTGTTCATTGTGTTGTCCGTTACTAAGGTATGTAGATGTGCTTTCTGACACAATCCATTTTTACTTAATTGACCATGTTGTATCACCACATAACGCACGAAGCATGTAAGTTAGGAATTTTTCTTTTCTTTTTAACCTTGAACTCATTTAGTTATTCGTAGTTTAAACAAATTCCGTTCTGTTTCTTTCTAGTCTTTAGATCTGACTTGCAGGCACATTTTCGTGACTAACGAATGTCTTCATAAGAATATGTATACACTTGAAAAGAACTCGAATTAAAGTCAAAACGTCGTGCTAATTTATTAATAAAATTTACCAGCTACAGGCAAAAAAGTCTCATTACTGTTATCCACTGGCGAAGAAAATTTTCCTCATGGTTTAATTAAGTATAATGTTGCCACAGTGTATTTTGAACTTTTTTATTATTGGAAGGATTTTACTGGGAAATATAAATACTTTCCAGCAAAAGTAATAATACAGTGCAATAAGAATGGCTCAGAAGTTAACATAAGAAATATGCTAGACATTCAAAAACTAATAAATAAATAAATCAAATGGAAAGGAGTATCGAGCCGCAATGAGGTGGAAGTGTTATTATAAAATTCTATATTACAAATTGACAAACGTTTCTTCAATGTCAAATAAAAATTAGGACCAAAATCGAAAAAAGTTGACATACATACTCTTACACTAAAATTAACGCAACTAAATTAACGCTACTAAAATTAACGCCACCACGTTGAATCCGAAGTGGACCATACTGTAACAATTGTGATTTAATTAATTTGGCGGGTTTGTAGAAGGAATAATGATCAAAAATAAGAATACGTACATCTGAGATTGTGTCTTTCTGTTGTGAATTATTTTGCAGGATCGACATTTTAGTGCTGATGTGTAAAGTTAAAATTGAACTCACAAAATACTCGGCGGCGAGAGAACGAACCGTACATATATATTGTTGCGCTCGCCGAGTCCGCGTTCGCGTCCCACCGCTCGCTCACTCACTCACTCGCGCAACTGGCACTCGCGGTCAATGAGGCGACACAATATTAGAAAAGGAAAGACTTGTTTATTAGAGCAAACAGATTAGAATACAGAATCGAGCCGTCACGTTCGCTCGGAGACGGAGGCCCAGAACAAACAACAACAAATCGTGGTCAATCGATAAATCAATAAACTGGTCATCAGGGACGCTTCGCATCTTGCCGCTATATAACGGACGTTAGAGCACGGGCGCAACACTGCTCCCCCTCTTCAAGATTGTCGTCCCGACAATCCTAGAGAGCAGTGTCCCAGCGGCTCTCCCTGCTGCGGACTCCAGGGCACGTGGATGGTCCTCGCCCTACCCCGAGCTGCTGCAACGGGTTACCGGGCCTCATCCTCTACATCCCAATCCGCTTCTTCGGGCTAGTCTCCTTTCAGCTTCTTCTTCGGAGGGAGCTGGCCAGCCTCCCCCCAATTAGCCTACTCTCGGGCGACTCCCAATTCTCTTTGCAGGAGAAACCGTTTCTTTTCCTTCGCGCCACTCCTCTCCTGTTTTCGCAGTCGCCATCCTCTTCACAACGCAGCTCCTGAGTTCTTCGGACAAGGGGGGGGGGGACTTTCTAAGGACCCTTCGTCTTTCAGACTCCCCGAGTCCCTGCCTCGGCATTCGCCTTAGTCCCTCGGAAAACCTCAGTCGAAAACTGAGGGAGAGGCAGACTTCTTTAAAAAAAAAAAAAGATTTCCTTCTTCCTCAGGTGGGTCTTCGCCAGCAAGGAATCTTTCTCATGGGCAGACCACTCCTCAGAACGTAGGCTCTACTTGAGAAAAAACAAACATTACACACAGTAACATAGAACAAACAACTAAACTTCTATAGAAAATAAGAGTGCGCGAACAATTTGCTCCCCCCGCCGAGGTAAATTTAGACTAATTTTCCTCGTAACTGTGGCACTCGGAACGGAAATGCCCCGTCTCTCCGCAGGACCAACAATCCCCTCCGATTGGTCCTGAAACCTCCCCGAGGCGCGTTGTCCTTTCTACCCTCCCCCTCCTTCTCTTCTAGCTTTTCCTCAGTTTTACTAAAATTCCCCTTTGTTCTCTCGAAACCTCCAAAATTTTCCTCGTGAATGGCCTTTACAGCTTTCGCCCTTTCTACCGCTAACTTTAAAGAGGTAATTTCCTCCAATTGTAAAGTTCTTTTTACAAAGCCGTCCGAAAGTGCCGAAATAAATTGTGAGCACGCAACTTTATCTCGGACCGCGTAAGGCTGAGTTTCCACTGAGCGCGTCACGCGTCGCGTCGTCACGAGTTAACCAATCGAAACATCCCATTTTATTACGTTACGTGTGACGGAATTGAAATGGGATGTTTCGATTGGTTAACTCGTGACGACGCGACGCGTGACGCGCTCAGTGGAAACTCAGCCTAAGGGCACTCGGGGTATGCTAGGCGAGCAAGTCTCTCCAGCTCAGAACCGAGTGAGGCAAAATCCTCCCCGTACTTCTGTTTTTGATTTGTGAAAAGCGAATAATAATTCTGAGAGAGGTGCCCTTCCCCAAAGCGTAACTCCAGCTTTGACTTTAATTCCGCGTACTCCAAGCTCCTGATATTTTTGACCGAATCCAGAATCGAGCGCGCCTTCTCTCTTAAGCACGAGGCCAACGCAAAAGTTCTCGACGCGTTGTAACCGGACGGTACAATTGGAGGCCCGCTACGCGTAGTTTTAGTCTCCTATCTTACGGTCGCCACTCGGTTTGACCTCTAATAACCGAGAAAGTTAAGGGCGAGTATCGCTCGCGCACTAATAGGTTCCCTCTCCTGTTTCGGGTGAACCCTCAAAAATGGATTATCACCTCAGCTCGGGTTCCCCGGATTGTCGCCTTATCGCATGCCGGATTACCTCGCTTCCCGCTAATTACTATTAACCTTTACTAATACTCTTTTTCTGTTACAGGTTCCTGCCCCGGGTGGATCGTCGTCGCTGCTGGACTTCCCCGGATCCTCGCATCGCATGCCGGACTGCCGCTGGACGCCGATGGATCACCGCCGATAGACAAGGTAAATCGAAGGTAAGTATCGTTAATCAGTAATTAATATTGAGATTTTGTTTTAGAAATAATAATTCTTTATTCCCAGATCGTCGTCACCTTACTACAGATCGTTTTACAATTGATTCGCACTTTATCGCAATCACATGTAGGTCGATGGTAATTAATTACCCCTCGCTATCGTTAAGCGAGTGTTTAACGCGCCGTTACGCGGGAGTTCCCGATTGTCATGTATTTCGAAAAGCAATGTTCGTAACCTATCGCTGTACTCGCGCAACGCTATGTCCGCGATTGTTCTATACTGTCGTAGATACGTCCGCTCGCTATCGCGATACTCGAGAGACTGCCACGAGCCGTCTGTCTCTCGCTGGCTCCCCACTATCGCGAGCTACCCCCACTCCCGGGTTGTTATCGTCGCTCGCTATGACGCCGCAACTTTCTCCGATAGTTTTTGCGTGTTTTCGCACACGTTTCCATCGTTCGCCGCGTGATTGTCATGCTTGTTTTCTGTGACTTCCTTCTCGAAGCTTCCGGGTGGAAATTTCCGCCGGTATTACGCTGCGGGGCTGCTCCTTCTTCGGTACCGCTGCACCATGTTGCCGCGTTTTCGGTTTCTTCGCCGCCGATGGCGCCGACCCCTGCGCATCTTCTCAAGGGGATACCCCTTGTGCCGATTCCGGGACGATTCCCAGGGGATGACGTCCGGGAGACCTCCATGCCGTCGGCCGCTGGCGCCGACCCCGTGGGACAAACTCCCCGGCCTCGCAAAGGCCCCTCCTGGCCTGTGTTCTCGTAGCAGGTGCTCGCAACCGAAACCCATGGTCTGATGACGGCGTCGACCCTGCGGCTGTGTGTACTAGGTCCGTGCGGTGGCGTTCCGGACCTCTGTTCTCGAGGAAGATGTCTCCTTCTCGAATCGATGCTCGGCTGACGGCGCCGACCCTGTGGCCGTGTGTACCGGGTCCGTGCGATTGCGTTTCGGGCCTTTGTTCTCGGGGAAGATGTCTCTTTCTCGAATGCGTGCTCCGATGACGGCACTGACCTAGTGGCCGTGTGTACTAGGTCCGGGCGATTGCGTTTCGGACCTCTGTTCTCGAGGAAGATGCCTTTTCCTCGAATGCGTGCTCCGATGACGGCGCTGACCTGGTGGCCGTTTGCGTGGTCCTTTTTCGGGGGATAGTCGCGGTTCGCCGAACGGTCGCGCCCGCGCTTCTCCGTCTGTCTCGGGCTGCTCCTTCGAAGCGTATGGTCGCTCCATTGATTCGCACGCGCGATTATGTCAAATTGAGAGAAAAACTCTCGCAGCGGAACCGACCCATCGTATACGTCGGGCTTGAGCTTATAGCCCAGCTCCGTGCGCACGTTGTTCGCTCCTGGAGATGCGGCACGAGCCGCCGGGCACACTCACGCGCCGCTCACTCCCGGAAATACGTCAAAAGCCGACGGACCAGCGCGCTCATCACCCGACCCAGGAAACGCAGAACGCATCCCCGAACTCCGCATTTCTTTGGTCGCTCTATTAATGGAAGGACTTAGCTGTAATGTGCGGAAACGTTGTAGCTCCTCGTCCCGGTGCCGCAGCTCCTCCGCTTGCCTCTCGTCCCGACGTCGCAGCTCCTCCGTATGCTTCGCCTCCTTCCGCGCTTGTTCTTCGCGCAGCAGCCGCACTTCTTCGATGACGGCCTGCAGAGTCGCCGCTAACGACGTCACTTCCGGGGCGTCCGGCTGCGGTGTCCCCGCTCGTGCTCGCTTCCTCGAGGAAGGCGCCGTTGAGGCCATTCCGTCCGTCTGAATCACTGTCGCTCCCCCGTTCCGCGGTCGCTCGTCTGATCCTGGACGAGCCCCCAAAAATGTTGCGCTCGCCGAGTCCGCGTTCGCGTCCCACCGCTCGCTCACTCACTCACTCGCGCAACCAGCACTCGCGGTCAATGAGGCGACACAATATTAGAAAAGGAAAGACTCGTTTATTAGAGCAAACAGATTAGAATACAGAATCGAGCCGTCACGTTCGCTCGGAGACGGAGGCCCAGAACAAACAACAACAAATCGTGGTCAATTGATAAATCAATAAACAGTTGATCGTCAGGGACGCTTCGCATCTCGCCGCTATGTAACGGGCGTCAGAGCACGGGCGCAACAATATTACATACAAAAAGGGGGGAATAAACGGGAGGGAAAGAAGGAAGGAAGGGGAAGCACGAAGTTACTAAGGTGGGAACAGATTAAGAACATGGGAAGATAGTCTACTGAGAGAGATTCCGTATCTTTCTGTTTGTTTAACGGAGATGACTGTCGTTTAATAGGTACCATCTCGGAAATTAACTTCTTACGGAGAAATGGCTTAATGTCCAGAATCTCTACATTGTTCCAATCAAACTCATGGTCAGTTTGTAACCGATGGCACGAGATAACAGAAGGGGAACCTGAATTTTTATTGATGTCTAATCTATGTTCCTTGACTCTAGTTTTTAATTGTCTTTTGGTTTGTCCCACATAAGTTACCTCGCAATCTTTACAGAGAATTTTGGCCCGCATTACACGATGTTACTATGGACAAAGTAGGATGTTAAAAAAAGGCCATTTTTGGCCCGCTAGTGCAACGTGAAAACGTACTAGAAAATTGTTATTTGGACCATTTAAAAAAGAAAAATAACATTTATTTTACCGTGAAGTGGTAGAAACATGGTTAGAATAAGCGAAGTTTAGCTTGTTTTACCCTTTGACGATAAAGCATGTATGCATAATTTCTTCTCATATTTTAGAAATCTCTATCCCTTTCTCTCTCCCTCTCTCTTTCCCTCTCTCCCTCTTTCCCTCTCTCCCTCCCTCTCCCTTCCTCCCTTCCCTCTGCCTACCTCTGCCTTTCCTTCCTTCCCCCTCTCTTTCCCTCTCTCCCTCTCACCCTTCTTCCCTCTCTCCCTCCTTTTCCCCTCCCTCCCTTCCCCCCCCTCTCTCTCTCTCTCTCTCTCTCTCTCTCTCTCTCTCTCTCTCTCTCTCTCTCTCTCTATGTCTCTCTAAAGTATGAAAAGAAATTATGCGTACATGCTTTGTCATCAAAGGGTAAAACGAGCTAAACTTCGCTTATTCTAATCATGTTCCCACCACTTTACGATGAAATAAATGTTATTTTCCTTTTTTAAATGGTCCAAATAACAATTTTCTAGTACGTTTTCACTTTGCACTACCGGGCCAAAAATGGCCTCTTTTTAACATCTTCCTTTATCGAGATTGTCCTTTCCTGTTTTAATAAATTTTTTAAGAGGGTGCGCGACGGAGAAGGCTATTTCAAGATATAGATCTTTTGCGATATTTTTGAATTTATCTGACGTGTATTTTACGTAGGGGACAGTAAAATATTTATTGTTACTAGATTCAAATGAAGTGTCCTCCTTCTTCTTTTTACAAAGAAAAACTTGCCTTAATCTGTTTTTTTATGGTCGAGAAAATAAAAGGTAACGGGTAACCATTCTCTGAGTCCTGAGAGCACCTAAATAATTAAATTAAAGTTTTTGCTGTGAAACTGTGGATGTGAAACCGACACAATCTTGTCAACTAGGCCATATATCACACCCCTTTTATGGGAAATTGGATAGTGTGAGTGGTAATTGAGGTATCTCCCAGAGAAGGTGGGCTTATGGTACCAATCAAAAATAAATTTTTTATCTCTCACTATCACAGTGACATCGAGAAAATCAAGCTTATTGTTTTCACTAATTTCCATAGTAAATTGTAGTCTCTGGTGCAAAGTGTTGAAAATTTCTAAGATGCGATCGAAAAATTCCAGAGGAGTTGCCATAATAACGTTGTCCACGGAAAAACGTTACGTGAAAAGGCAGCAAAAGAATTGCCTTTTCCTCGATGTCTTGAAGTGTGATGTCAGCAATGATTGGTGAGAGAGGAGAGCCAAAAATCTGTTTATATATACAGTTATTAAAAATAAAAAAGTGGAGTTTACATGGGCGCCGGAAAGGGGGTGCAAGGCGGTGCACTTGCACCCCCCTAGCCTATTAAATAAGTGGGGAAGAGACAAGGAAAAAAATTTACTGAAAAAAAGAATTTATGTAATATAGAGTAATATCGACTATAATTTTTTCAATTGAACAAAAACTCAATACTTAAGAAGGTTCAATCGTTACTTCTGAGTCAAAAATGCGATTGAAATAAATGTCATTACAGCGATCCCGAATTATATGCAATATTAGTATAATGAATTGTGGATGCTACTTACGTGCTATATTCTTCGTCAATTATTAGTGTATAGAATATTAACAAACATATACTGAGGTATGAGAGCGTCAACGACTCGGGAATTGTTTATTCGGCCAACATTATAGGTTAGAACTTGTCACTTTGTGGCAATAAGCTTTCTATACTCGAAAGCCGTCGTAGAGCCTTAATTTTTTTATATGATTTACATAAACACTTTACACAAATAATCGCAAAACTTGAGCAATATTGACCATATAGTTTTTTTGTAATATTATTCAGAAGTTGACCACTTTTAGCCTATACCCTTATGGAGAAAGTCTCTCCGAGGTAGATTATCACTGGTTTAGTATACACTTAGCCATCTTTTAGGATTTTGAAAACTAGCATTTGATAGATAAAACATCAAGGATTGTGTAAAGACTTTAAAAATCGGACTTTACCGTGTGGATTGAAGCCTTTTTCGTCACAAAGTTCAGGTCCCAGCGTAGAATAAGCGATTCCCGAGTCGTTGACGCTCTCATACCCCGACATATGTTTATTAATATTCTATACATTAATAATTAACGAAGAATATAGCACGTAAGTAGCATCCACAATTCATTATACTAATATTGCATATAATTCAAGATCGCTGTAATGACATTTATTTCAATCGCATTTTTGACTTACAAGTAACGATTAAACTTCCTTAATATTGTTGCGTCACCCGCAACAATATTAAGTTGTGCCGAGACACCCGTACTTGTGGGCTGAAATTGGCTCTGCTCCGTAGAAGCTTTAAGCCGAAGCGCGTCTCTTGAACACGGAGACGCATAAGATTATAGATTTATTTATCGCCTGTCAGATTGATCTGGTGACTCGAATCGTTCGGACCGGTTTCCCAGAACTTTCTTGTATTCCGTTCTGAACCTTAATAAACCCGAGTTCTTATCTTTATAATGAGAGTTCAACCAGTAGTACGATTCTGTAACTCGTTATGCGTCGTTTTGTGCTCATAACGATAGTTGCGCAGCTTTTTTTCCATATAGTATACCTGCGCAACGACAACATAACGATACCGACATTGTCGTTAAAAGTTACAGAATAGGGGTACAGGAGTTATTCTCGATAATCTCGCGAACTTCTTTCATTGCACCGAATTTTAAAGTTTCCTAATTAATATTCTTCAATCCACTTGGTAATCGAGTGGTTATTTCTGCGATCCTGGGAGTACGCGGACGCGTTCGCAAGTGCGCGCGACTCGAAGAGTTTTTGGGGGGTCGTCCGGGATCGCGCGTGTGAGTGTGTGTGCCATGACGACGCTAGTTGCGACAAAAAAGAGACGCCTGGTGGAGTCTTCGGAGCCTGCGATGGAGTCGGCAGCTTCAGAGACAGCAGCTCTCCAAGCCGTGCTACAAGAGATGCGGCAGATGCGCCAGGAGCAGGCGTAACGAGATGAGAAACTCGCCGCAATGCTTCGCCGGCACGATGCGGAGCTTCAATTTTTACGGGGAGACCGGTTGCTTCCTAAGGAAAGACAGCTAAGTCCTTTCAATATAAGAGCGAATCGCGGTCCGGAAGTAGAAGCCGTTGGTGCGGGAAACGGCGCGCGTAGTGAAATCGGATATAAACTTAAACCTAACACGTTTGACGGTGCTGTTCCGTTGCGAGAGTTTTTCTCCCAATTTAATTTAATCGCGCGCGCGAATCAATGGGACGATGAGACCAAAACCGTAGCTTTGGCGTCATGCTTAAGGGGAAAAGCGCGTTCCGTCTTAGAATCGGTAAAAAATTTAGAAAATTTGTGTTACGAGGAATTAAAGTCAAAATTAGAACTACGTTTCGGTGAGGGGCAATTTTCGCAAAATTATTACACGCAGTTTACGAATAGAAGGCAAAGATTCGAGGAAGATTTTGCTACTTTCGGTCATGAATTAGAAAGGCTTTCTCGATTAGCTTATCCGGAGTGTCCCTACGCCGTTCGAGACAAGATCGCGTGCGCTCAATTTGTTTCTTCCCTGTTGGACGGATTTGTTAGAAAGACTCTTCAGCCAGAAGGGATTATCTCGCTGAAGTTAGCCATAGAGAGGGCAAAGGCCGTAAAAATTATACAGGGAGGAAATTTTGAGAAAAGGATGGATTTTGAGAAGCGATTTGAGAAAGGGAAGGATAGGGACGTAGAGAGTAATGAAAAAAAGAGACGGAGATGAAAAAGTCGAAGAAAGCGGAAAGAAAGGTTATGGTTATGGGCGAAGAGACTGGAGTAGAACAAAAGAGTGTTGGAATTGTGGAAAGGAGGGACATTTCCTCAGGTTTGAATGTCCTGAGAATAAGTAAGGGAAACTCGGTTTAGTTGCTCTCGGCGGGGGAGAACAACGAAAGTGGACATTAAGTACCCCGAGTGTTAGTTGTTCTCAAACTTTTTCTGTTAATCGGATAAAGTTAAGTTCAAATTATTTTAGTTATAAGGGGATGTTGGATGGTAACGAGTGTTGTTTAAAAATAGATACGGGTTCGGACGTCTCAATTCTTAGTAGAAGAATGGTTAAAGAGGGCAAGCACATTATTCAGATTAAGGACAATTTTCTTAGATATCCCACTGGAGAGGTAGTACCCATCGAATTTAAGGTCACGGCAAGAGTTCTCTTGGGAAGGTATTTCGTGGAAATTCCTATGTATGTAATAGCCATGGATGACGATTGTTTATTGGGTGTAGATTTCTTAAGAAAGATAAATTTAGAAAATGTTTTCGAATTTGTTTTCGTTTCTCCGGAGTCTGATAAAGAAAAGGTTTTGAGTTGTTCTCGAATCCAAGTTTCTTTCGAAGGAGCCCCATTCTTGAAAGAACTCTATACTAATAATTCCTCAAATTTAAATGAGGCTCAGAAAGAAATTTTTACGGATTACTTAGAGGAGTATCAGGATGTATTTTCCGACGAGATTGTTGCTGGGAATTGTGGAATCGTCAAACACGTCATCAATTTAAAAAATTCTTTTTCCATTAAGCAGGTTCTTCGTCGAATTCCCTTACGAATGCGAGAGGAAGTAGATAAGATTATTGAGGAAATGAGAAAGCAAGGGGTCATAGAAGAGTCGCAAAGTCCGTAAGTTTCTCTTGCTGTTTTGGTAAGGAAAAAAGGTGGAACATTGAGATTTTGCGTCGATTACACTGGTTTACAAAAAAAAAATTTTTCTGTACATTTAATGCCACTATATTTTTTCTGCGTATTTTAGCCCGCTAAATTCGAAAATCACATAGAAAAATTTTTTCATGGATTGGTATTTGAGATATGAATTTTTGGATTTTTTTTCGTTTTTTTCGGAGATAGCTTCACATTTTAGACTTTATCTCGACTTAGAAACGTACGATTGGGTCGCACAAGATTTATTTTAATAGTTCTTTCCAGTGGCGCTCAAAGCACCGAACTCTGAAGCCGGTGTACACGGAGAGAAATAGGTACCAGAGAGAAAGATGAGAGTGGTCATGCCCGCGTTCTGGCTGTACCCGAATCCTGTTGGTATGTGCACGTTTTTGTGGTTCTCTTCCGTGCTATGTCCACTATTTTATGGTAATATCAACGATTTTGGGGTTCTCTTCCGTGCCATGTTCACGATTTTTTGAAAAAATCCAAAAATTTATATCTCGAAAACCAATCCATAAAAAAATTTTTCTATGTGATTTTCGAGTTTAGCGGGCCAAAATACATAGGAAAAAAATAGTGGCATTGAATGTACATTTTGGCTGTAAACTAGTGTTATAGGATGGTCAATGTAATAACCAAAAAAGATTCGTTTTCCTTGCCTAGAATAGATGACATTTTCGATCAGCTTTCGGGTAACTTTTGGTTTTGCACTTTGGATCTTAAAAGTGATTATTGGCAGGTAAAGATTCGTTTTGAGAATAGAGAAAAGACTGCCTTTTCTATTGGATCTGGATTATGGCAATTCACTGTAATGCCTTTTGGGCTGTGTAATGTCCCCGCTACCTTTGAGCGTTTAATGGAAAAAGTATTGCGAGGATTATTATATAAAATTTGTTTGGTTTATTTGGACGATGTAATAATTTTTGGTAAAGATTTTAATGAAATGTTGGAGAATTTGAAGAAAGTGCTTTCACGGTTACGTTCTGTCAATCTTAAAATAAACCCTAAAAAGTGTATTCTCTTTGTGAAAGAGGTAAAATATTTGAGACATATAGTCTCTTCGGGAGGTGTTACTACAGATACGGAAAATATCTCTGCTGTGAAGGATTGGCCGATTCCACATAGCAAGAAGCAGCTTCGAAATTTCCTAGGGTTTTGCTCATATTATCGGAAATTTGTAAAAGGATTTTCTTCTTTGGTTAAACCTTTATATGTTCTAACGGAGAATCAGGTCAAATTTTCTTGGGACGAGAAGTGTCAAAGTGCATTTTTAGAGTTGAAAGAGTGTTATCTTCTTCTCCAATGTTATCCTTTCCGAGTGGGGAGGGAGAATTTATTTTGGACACTGACGCCTCAAATATTGGAATTGGCGCAGTCCTTTCACAAAAGCAAGAGAGAGTAGAAAAAGTCATCGCTTATTTTAGTCGTGTACTTAGTAAGTTTGAGAGGAATTATTGCGTTACTCGTCGAGAACTCTTGGCGATAGTTGATTCTATTAAATTTTTCCGGCATTACCTTTTGGGGCGGAAGTTCTTGATCCGTAGGGATCATGTTTCTCTTAAGTGGTTGATGTCCTTCAAAGATGTAGAGGATCAATTTGCGCGTTGGCTGGAGAGACTCCAGCAATATGAGTTCGAGATTATTCATCGCAAAGATTTGATTCTAGAATGCCGATGGGCTTTCTAGACGACAATGTGAATCATTTAGTTGCGAATATTGTGCCAAGGTGGAGAGGAGGCAGATGGAGAAATGAAGAAAATCGTATTATTCTTATAAGAGAAAATTTTCAAGATTGGCGCAAGGACAAATAGAGGAAGCTAGCATTGCTTTTATTTACCGCGGGAAAGAAGCGAAAATACGTCCGTCTCGTTTGGAAATACCCGCTAGAGATGTCTCCGTCCGGATATATTGGTCCTATTGGGACGCTCTGAGTTTAAAGGATGGAGTTCTTTATAAGAGGTAGGAAGCACCGAATTTCAAGTCGAGTATTTTTCAGCTTATTGCTCTCGAAGCCGTGTTAACCAGATTCTAGAGAAGGCGCATGATTCTTTTTCTGGAGGGCACTTTGGGGTCAATAAGACACTTGAAAAAATCCGAAAGCGGTTTTATTGGGCCACTTGTAAACAAGATGTGGAGGAATGGTGCAAAACTTGCAAAGTTTGTGTGTCCAAGAAAGGCCCTTTGGGGAAGGAGAAGTCCCCATCACAAATTTGTAATGTTGGAGCACCGTTCGAAAGATTAAAAATGGATATACTTGGCCCTCTTCCTACTACTACTTCTGGAAATAGGTATCTCCTCGTCATCATTGACTGCTTCACCAAATGGGTAGAAGCTTTTCCTCTCAAGAATATTAGGGCAGGTACAGTGGCAGAAGTCTTCGTTAATCAAGTCATTTCTAGGCACGGGGTCCCTTTGGAGGTCCATACAGATCAGGGGAAGAATTTTGAATCTAAACTTTTTGCAGAATTAATGAATCTCCTTGGAATTAGAAAAACGGGAACAACTGCTCTGCATCCGCAATCGGATGGACAAGTCGAGCGGCAACATTAGACTATTATTAATTATTTGGCGAAGTATATTTCTGAGAATCAGAAAGATTGGGATCGCTGGGTCCCTATGTTTTTATTGGCTTACAGATCTTCTAAACACGAGACTACTGGAGTAACTCCCGCCGAGTTGTATTTTGCCCGAGATCTTAGGTTGCCGTTAGATCTGCTTTTAGGAAGTCCTTCAAGGGGAGGATCTCAATCGGTCGGAGGTTTTATTGGGAATTTGAAGGAGAAATTGAACAAAATCCATTCCAACGTTAGAGAACGTATGGATGTAAAGTCTTCACAAGCAAAGTCCTGGTATGATCGGAAGGCCAGGCAAACTCTTTTTCAAGAAAGGGAAAAAATTTAGTTTTACAATCTTCAAAGAATGAAAGGTAGAGCACCTAAAGTGCAGAGCAATTGGGAAGGACCTTTCTTAATAGTGAAGAAGGTGAATGATGTGGTCTATTGTATTCAAAGGTCTGTGAGACATAAGAAGAAAATTGTGCGTGCGGATAGGTTGGCTTCTTTTTCCGAAAGACAATAAAGTTTGATAAAGAACAGGGTTTGTTATGGACTAGATTGAATTTGATAATTTGTGGGGTAGATTAATTACGGTAGAAATTAAAATTGTTGTGTTGCATTGTTTACTACGCGTGTTATTTTGTTCTTAGAAATTTACGGAAGCTGAAGCGGTCGTAACTCCTCGTCGAGAATTGGATATCCTGGGATCTGGCTTGTTGCCAAACTTGATACCGGCGAAGGAGAAGTTACGAAGCTAGAAGACTGCCTCTCTCACGGTTGTTTGATCTGTGGTTTTTCCGTGAAACATAGGGCAAATGCCGAGGCAGGGACTTGGGGAGTCTTTCGAGACGTTGGGTCCACGGTAAGCTTCCTCCCCCTTGTCCGAAGATTTAGAAGAGGAGCAGCGACATCTCCGACTTCGGGAGCTGAGAAGAAGAGGTCTGTGTTGGGGGCGAGATCTCCTGCGAGGGAACTGTTGAGGGGTCGCTCTGGAGTCGGCAGGGGAGAGAGAGCATCTCCCTCCGGAAGATGTCGATTGGGGACTCGCTCTTGAAGAAAAGTACGGTTGGGACCGAGAAGAGGACGGTGCCCGGTAACCTGTGGCAGCAGCCCAGAGTAGGGCAGGAGGCCGTTCCGGTACCCTGGAATCGTACGGTAAAGTTCGCCCAGCCAGGAAACTGCCCTTCCGGATTGTCCGGACGACAATCTGAAGAGGGGGGGGGGGGTGCAGTGTTGCGCCCGTGTCGAGACACCCGTACTTGTGGGCTGAAATTGGTTCCGCTCCGCAGAAGTTTCAAGCCGAAGCGCGTCCCTTTACAACAAAGACGCATAGGATTATTGATTTATTTACCGCCTGTCAGATTGATCTGGTGACTCGAATCGTTCGGACCGGTTTCCCAGAACTTTCTTGTATCCGTTCTGAGCCTTAATAAACCCGAGTTTTTATCTTTATAACGAGAGTGGTTATTTCTGAGATTCCGGGAGTACGCGGACGCGTTTGCGAGTGCGCGCGACTCGAAAAGCAAACGGAGCGTAACAATATTATCATTTGTAATAAGCCCTTGGAAAACAATTTTAGAAAAATCAATATTAAAACAAAAACTTGAGCCGTCTTGGTTGCTTTCCAAATTTATTTGTCACATTATCAATGAATATTGTTTCTTTTTGCACTCTTTTTCTATGAACGCTGAGCATGCACAATCCACTTAGCCTCTCGTTTCCCATCGTAGACCGATTCCAAGTTTTGACGTACCGTAATGTACAGAATGAGCGCTCAATGCTACATGTTGTCGCTGGAAGAGTCAGGCCTATTTTGATTGCCTGAGCTACAGCTGGGTAGAACGGTGTTGCTTGACAAATCAAATCTGCGTACTCGAGGGATTCATTTGGGGTTGCTTCATTTTTCCACATCTCATACCATGTGGTAGCCTCGGCGATAAAATTCGATAAAATATCTCCGTAAAGACTATTTATGTCTTCTACAACAGCAAGAAATGACACTTTATCCAATTTTTTCATAGCATCTGGATGGAGCTGCATAAGCGAAAATGCTTTTTCGTGCGTAGAAAAGAAAGACGATCTCTCAGAGAAGAAATAATAGAGTCCAAGTAAGGGATGAAAATAGATCTTCTAAAGAAATCTTCTACATTTTCAGAAGGTTGATTCGATCTTTGTGTCTGTCTTGCAGCCACTCGAGGATGTTTGAATTCATTATCTAGTTTTTTGCAAATTTGTAGAGCTTTTTTAAAGATGGTAGTAAACTGTATTAAGACATTATCGCTGTGAGATTGAAGCACATTTGTTAATTTAGCCACGTGATCGTTTATTGTTTTTATGTTCACGTTTACTTGTTGGAGTTGATTGCACACAGGTTCAAGTTTGGCGGAATAAATAGCAATGACTAGGAGCGTCACAATGTAGGTTGGCGTTGTTGCAGTCGTGTAGAGTTGATGAGCTTTGACCTTCGTCTTCGAGTTTGGTGCGTTCTCCGAAAGTTTTTTTAAAACTTGTACAATTGTCGGAAAAATCTCAGAAAATATTCTAATACTCCTTGTACTTTGCCGACCAGCGCGTTTCACAAAACAAAGGGATATTAAGAATCATGTTCCGCCAAGTAAAGTACTCTCCCTAAAAAAATTTATAATTTCCTTTGTCGTCCCAGCAGTATTTCTCACTTCATTGACATCGTTCAGGTCATTGATGACAAAATTCAATATATGGCTAGCACAGTGGAAGAACAGCGCTATAGGATACTTGTCATTAATTAGTTTCTGAACACCACTTATGTGACCAGCCATTGCAGCACGGCCGTCATACCCTTGGCCAACGAGCCGGTTTAAATCCAAATCGCAATGTTTTACAAATCGAATAATGGTTTCTGAAATGGATTTAGAGTTTAGTTCTTGCAATGGTACAAATCCCAGAAATTCTTCACAAACCCAGATAGCCAAATGCAGTGAGTTTGCTGTCATGTTGCCAACAATCGTTAATGCAACTAATTTTGACAAACTAGGGACAAGGTGAGACAGCATAGTGTTTGTCGGGTTGAACTCATATGAATTCTAATTCTATTCACGGCAAATTGAGAGCAACATGTTCACACGGATTTGTTATCCGCGAAGAGTTGATTTGTGACAGCAACTTGACGACAACTCGTTGTCGTCCACGATTAACAGCATATATTCAATGCATTTTGAGGGCAACTTCCCAGGTAGCAGCGTCACGTGATTTTCACGTCAGTTTATGGTTAATCGTTATGTCAATTATTCTTTTATAATCATGTAATAATAACTTAAAAATGACAGGAATAAGTTACACTCCAATGACGACATTTCAAGACGTTAAAAACGTGACTTGTATGACCTTTTTGGCCTTTTTAATGACTTTTTAATAAGAGGATTATAAAAATAAAATTTATATGCAAAATTATAATTCTTTCTAAAAAAAAGGCATGTTAAGTCGATACTCGCATATCTCGAAGTTTATTGTTGCCGCTTTTCCGCGATGCCAATTGGTTCTCTCGCTGCGCTTACTTCATTTGCAGCTGTCATCGTATATTTTGACAGTTGTGTGTATCAAGAAGTTAATAGTGTAATAGTAATAGCATAATGTTAAAGCTAAATAGCGCGCGCGAAGCGCGCGTCTGTGGTGTCTAGTTAATTAAAAAACCAGATTTGTTATAAAATATATATATTTTATGTTTTGTGTTTATTTAATTATTATCAGTCTTTAAAAATAAAGGTATTAATATAAGGTTCCATCACTCTAAAAGTATGCTACACTTTATTATAAAAGTAGACTCCACGATACAACTGATACAAGTTGTGCAGTTCCGTCGTTCATATATACTATCGTTCGTCATATTTTAAATATGAGAAACAGATCCTGACGGATGCCATCTATCGGATCCGACATTTGCACATTCTTTAGAAACGTATGACAATTTCATATTATCAACACTATGTTAGCAACGACTTACAATTAAAAAACTTCGTAGCTTGAAGACATATACGCAATAACGGATGGAAATCATTATATATGTGTTGTTGCCATCATGTTTGCATCATGATGCTCAAGATGGAACGACGAATCATACATTGTTGTCATGTTGCAGACAACATAACGTACCAGTATTGCAGAAAGTTTGCTCTCGAAATTGCGTCAACTGATTGCATGTATAAGCAGTCATGTACCTGTGTTCTATTTCGATGTCAGCAAATTTACAGCAAATATATAACAATACATGCAATACATTAGTTTGCTCAATATGCTATATCACGCTTGGCTATCTGGGAATTATTGGCTTTTTGTCTTTTTGATCACAACGCAGATACCTAACACCAATTGATAATTGCTCTGTACCACTAATATCAGCAGTCTCATCAGCCAACACCAAAAAAACAGATGCACGCTTTATCTCCTCAATTATTTTGTCTTTGAGTACATCAGAACAAGTTTGAATTAAATCGTTTTGGATTTGATGCGATATATACAAAGAGTTTTTTGCTCCGGATTCCAAAAGATTCTTCAAAACCTTGTCTCCAGATTCAATTCGAAAATGTAGCAGATCTGTGAAAACAGAACCCTTATCACTTTTCCCACGAATTGGAAGATCATGCTGTCCGCAAAACAAAATTGTTGATATAATTGATCGAAGTTTTACTCTGTTTTCTTCAACTTTTTTGTGATACACCGAATCTAAAGCTTCATGAACACTCAGTTGCTGCCTATCCATAATTTTCTCGAAATTTTTGGAAGAAACAATCGCATCATGATGCCACTGGGTTGTTACATGAGACATGCAACTTCATGTGTGATACTTTAGGCAAGGAGAGACGATTAATTTCCTTGTAGACCACGCTGAGCCGGAGGCCGAAACAGGACACAGACTCGACTAGAGGTCCTTTCGCGATAGCTGAGTAGGTCAACCATGGGTAGATTGTAAGCCATTCAGATCGAAATGCTTGTTTAGCGCCAACGTTTACATCCTTTTCAAAATTATACGTTTGACTAGGAACCCAGGGCTCTCTCAATAATTTCAGACGAAGTTCGTCATTAATATGAGAATTCAAATTTAAATATAACTCAATATCCAATAGATTAGCATCAGAATTGAGCGGAGATTCTTCGGATCGTCTCTACCATCTTCTTTTTGATCTGTACTGGAACTGGGTGTCGCTGTCGTATCATCAGTCTTGCGTTTTTTACACAAAAAAACATCTTATGTCACTCATCTTACTCGATTACACTCGATTAGAAAGAATGTAAACTTATTTAATACAGACTCTACTGTATTTTGTTAATGTACCAATTTTTTAACCAACTTACCAACTTGAAGTATGTAAATTAATTTGTTCAATATCTAGTATACTAATGATTTTGCTAAGCTATGTTTAGAAATCGAACACAGTCGTAAGTTACTAAGCACTCAACATCGGCTGTACAACGCAATCTTTTGATATGACTCGAAATAACAAATGAACAGCGCGGATGCGTTTGGTATTTTTGTAAATTGGCGCCGTCAACCGTAGGGAATTCCGTAGGGAACCGGTGAGAATTCCCACCGTCTAAGCTGCGTTCGGAAACCACACTTGGTGTGACTCCGTGTGTCTTTTGTGACAAAAGACACACGGGTCGGTATTCATAGTCGGATCTTATATTTAAGACCGTCTTAAGTACGATCTTAAGATGTTATGAACCAATCACACAGCCGTATTAGCACCCTGAGACATTACTCAAGACAGTCTTGAAATAAGATCCGATTATAAATACGGGCCACGGAGTCACACCAAGTGCGATTTTCGAACGCAGCCTTACTTTTATGACTTATGTCGGTTGGCGCGCAAAAGACGTTAAGTTAAATTTTCTTTTAATTTAACGTCTTTCATAGGAAAGCTAAATTTGATATGCTTATGAAATATCTGTGATCTTAAAAATCGCATTTGTTTGAATTATAAATAGTGCATGCATTAACAAATTATTTATTAGAAGAAGTCATCGACATTCATTCAATAAATACTTGTTAACTATTAATAATTATATTATATATAAATACTTGTAAACTATTGGAGGTCCCCCGTTAGTCCTCGGCGGGGAAGCAGGCGGAAAGTTCGGAGAGGTGAAAACAGGACGGAAGACGGAGCTGCGTGAAAGGGTGGAGGTGCTGGATTGAGGAAGGGTGTGAAGGAGGCTGAGAGGAGGAGGTGGGATGGGAGGTGAAGATAGAATCGAGGTGGAGCAGCCAGAAATTGAGGGAGAAGAGGAGAGTTGAAAGTGAGATTAGGATGACGGAGAAGAATTAAAAGGAGGACACGGCGAGGGGGAAGGCAGGAGGGGTGCAGAACGAGTTGAAGAGCTGAGTGTAGAAGGAGCGGATACTCGAGTGAGCGAGAACGAGGAATTGATTGTGAGATCGATCGAGCCGACAATCCGACAGAAGGCGGATGTGAGAAACGAGGGTAGTAGCGAGTTGGCGCAATCGATCGATGAAGGATCAAGCGGATCGAGCGATAGAGAAGTGTGTACTGGTTAGCGAGAAAGTAGAAAATCGATTGTAAGAGTGATCGAGTCGGGACGCGAGTGAGGTGATATACCGACGGACGGCGGATGTGAGAAGCGAGGGTAGTAGCGAGCTGACTTCGATCGAAGGAATGATCGAGCGGAGCTTCGAGCGGTGTGAGCTGAGAGGTGTGGATCGGCCGCCGCGGGGCAGGAGAAGGAGATGAAAGCGAAGAGACGGAAAGGTAGCAGAGAGGAGGATATATGAATATAAGGAGAGTGCCGAGAATTAGAGGGGTGATAGGGGTGGACAAGGACCTGTTAATGGAGGAGAGAAAAACGAGGTGACGCAGCGGAGAAGAAGGCAGGAGGGTGAAGAGAAGGCGGCAGAGGGGACAGCGGTGAGATGAAGGAGTTGGAGGGTCTGATGAGGGTGCGGAGCACAATTGCAGAGGAGTTAGAGAGGATCGGAGAGGTGCTAGAGATAAGGGAAGGGGGGGCAGAAGGAGCGGGGAGTACAGGGGAGAAAGGGCTGGAGAGTGCGGGTGAAAAGAGCGAGCCGGGAAGTAAGACGGAGGAGGGAGAGAGTAGTGAGACGGAGCGGTGGAACAGGACAGGGGAGGATAAGATGGAAAATAGGAGGGTAGATGCAGGAGTTACATGCGGCACGAGCTGGGGCCCGAGGTAGTGGTGTGCAGCGAGGAGCGACAGGACACTATTGGGGAGAGCGGCGAAGGACCGAGACGGCGCCGGGTGTTAGATGCCGTAAGGGGTGACACTGCGGCGGGACGTCGAGGCGACGGATAAAGAGGAAAGGGGCAACAGCGAAGAAAGCGGTTTGTTTGGGTCGAATAAGAGGGTACAGGGAAGAAAGGAGATGAAAGTGGTGAGAGAAATTAGATAGAGGGGTTTTAAAGGTAGTTATGGGAGAAGATGGAGGCGAAAATGGTAATTGTGGAGGGATTAAGGAAAGGGTGGTCAGACAGGGGAGTATGGAGGGGGTTGGGGCAAAGGGCGGAAAGGAGAGGTTTGATGAAGCTTTATGTGCAGAAGTGGAGCAGGGCAGTGAGATGACAGGTGGCGGACTAGAGCTGGACAGGAGGCGAAGGAGACAATTTTGGGAGGTGGCGGAGGAGGAGCAGAGTTCAGCGGGAGTTCAGAGAGCCTGCCGCTCGGAAAGGGAAAAGGGTAGAGGGCGAGGAGGGGTGGGAGGAAAAAGAGTGTAAAGGGCCGTAATGGTCAAGTCGGGTTACGAAGGTGCAGAGTTGTAAAGGGTTGGGTACGTCCCTGAAAAACGCCAGTTGTAATGTAGGTGAAAAATTAAGTCTGTGGTAAATGTGATGGTAGTAAATTTGGTGTTGAATTTTTATGTATGTGGATAAGAGAGGAGTTGGATTGTAAAGGTTTGGAACCGTTCTTTGAAAAACGCCTTTCAAACTCTGCGGGGAAAAGAAATAAACGATATACATACATACATACATACATACATACATACTTGTAATAGTTAATAGTAACCTTGTAACTATTTAAAATTGTAAAACTGAGATTCTTTAACAGATCTGCAATATAAAAATTGAAAAATTTTAATTATTAATGATTCTTTATTAGAATTCAATAAATAGCACAGTCGATGTTAACAAAAATATGATTATAAACTGGGGAGAAATTGTTCTTTTAGTGCATCCTGTTTTGGGTGCACCCCTCTATAAATAATTCTGCCGGCGTCCATGAGTTTAACACTAAACGAATGCCTAATATAAACTCATCTTTCGGTATGTCAGTTCCTTCTACAAACCCGCCGAATTAATTAAATCACAATTGTTACAATATGGTTCACTTCGGATTCAACATGGTGGCGTTAATTTTAGTAGCGTTAATTTAGTTGCGTTAATTTTAGTGCAAGAGTATGTATGTTGACTTTTTCTGATTTTGGTCCTAATTGTTATTTGACACTGAAGATAGTCCCATAAGGGGCCGAAACATTTGTAAATTTGTAATATAGAATTTTATAACACTTTCACCTCGTTGCGACTCGATGCTCCTTTCCCTTTGATTTATTTTTAATCTTGCGAGCCTTTTGATATATAATAAATAAATGTATTTTTATAAAAAAAATTATATTCAGAAGGCGCAATTTTTTTAAAATAAATTTTTATACCAGCTAATTATATTTGTTTGTTTTGTTTATTTACTAAATTTTTTGTAATTATAGGTACCAATTTATACTACTTTTGCTGGTTAATTATTTCATAAAAAAGTTTATGCAAAATTTGTTTATATTTTAATTATTATATTAATATTCAATCATAACATCCATAGATAACAAGAAAAAATT
The DNA here is from genome assembly GCA_030770225.1 of Temnothorax unifasciatus. Classification (NCBI taxonomy): domain Eukaryota; kingdom Metazoa; phylum Arthropoda; class Insecta; order Hymenoptera; family Formicidae; genus Temnothorax; species Temnothorax unifasciatus. The sequence goes on along the minus strand of JASTWK010000469.1, from coordinate 100,982 downwards.
CAATTAACTACATTTTTTATCATTGTAAAATACCAATGACAATGAAGTATGTATCACTTATCATTTTTACATAAACTATATTTTAATGTAAAAAGCCTCATTCTAATACTACTATAATGCATAAAAATATGTAAGAAATTTATTTGCATACAGAAAATAAAACACTGATTATCTGATTATCTATTATTCCTGATGCATAAAATAATATTTATTATTTTATCTAATTGCAAGGGCTGGCTGGCTGGCTTGTTGTTCCTGACTGCAACATAATGGATTGTACAGAGAGCGTAGATGATATGCTGGCTGTCGTCACAGCATTTGTATGATGATGATGATGATGATGATGATGATAGAGTGCTGAGGCATAATACTGTTGATGATGTGCCAGATGCGGATGATGGTGGTGAAGATACCCACTCGATATTCTATGATCATTGTTATTTTCAATATTACTGTTGTTATTATTGTTGTGAACAGAACTGTTCTCATGACGGTTGTGATGATGATTATTATTATTGATCGTAGAACATAGTGATGAAGTTGGTGAAGAGGATGACGAGGAGTTCTGTACATTACAACTATTAGCCAGAATGTCGTGTACAGTGTGAGGACTCGGCCACTGCAAAACGTTGTTGGTCGCTGTTTGATGTCCACCACTATCATGTACTGCTGAAGGTGACGATGATGACAGTTTACTCGCTGACGATGGTCCAACTAGACATACAATAATAGCAAATAGGTAGGATAACATTTTTTTTTTATTTCAATATTAGTAATTAATATTAGAATAAAGGAAATAGATGTAATTGATGCTCGATGTAAATTCTTTGAAAACTAAATATATATTTTAAATCAATAAAGTTTTTTCCCGGGAAAAAATATTCATATCTGATCATAAATGATCATATCAATTTGGACATGTATGGTCAGATATGGAAATTGGTCAGATCTGAGGATATATGATCTGGTATTATTGATATGTGTTAATATCTGATCAGGTATGATCAGGTACGAACTGACACATCCGTATTTCATCAAATATGATCTGATATCTGGGAAAAAAAACCCTTGTTCATATAAGAAGCGGTCTTATATGCTTATATATGAATTTTGGCCGTATAAGATTTTATATGGTCATATATGATTATATAAGATTACATATAAGGACATATATATTTAAATAAGTTTTAGAAAATTGTTATATATTTTTAAATGTTATTTTTTAAGAATGCCACTTTATTATAAGAGTGGACTCCACGATATAACTGATACAAAAATTGTGTCGCTCCATAGCGCGAGACAATGTCGTGTCTTTTGATGCCGTTCTTATAACACTGTTTGTCAAATTTTAAATACGAAAAACAGATCACATTGAATGCCATCTATCGGATACTTTGAGATGCAATATTCTGATCTGATCATATATAATCTTATATGACTATATAATTTTATATACGATTATATTATTTTCAGTTTAAATTATAAGGTATGTTTGCAAAATAATACGATTAATATATTTGTTTATAAGAAGTAAACAAATATATTAATCATATTATTTTGCAAACATACCTTATAAGTTAAATTGAAAATAATATAATCGCATATGAAATTATATAGTCATATAAGATTATATATGATCAGATCAGAATATGCATCTCAAAGTATCCGATAGATGGCATTCGATGTGATCTGTTTCTCGTATTTAAAATTTGACAAACAGTGTTATAAGAACGGCATAAAAAAACACGACACTGTCTCGCGCTATTCTCGCGCGACGCTGTCTCAGAGCGACACAATTTTTGTATGAGTTATATCGTGGAGTCCACTCTTATAATAAAGTGGCACGCTTAAAAAATAACATTTAAAAATATATAACAATTTTCTAAAACTTATTTAAATATATATGTTCTTATATAATCATATATGACCATATAAGCTCTTATCAGGCCAAAATTCATATATGAACATATAAGATCGCTTCTTATATGAGCATATAAGACATTATAAGAGATATTTTTTATTTGTCCTTATATAATCTTATATAATCATATATGACCATATAAGAGGTTATGCGGCCAAAATTCATATATGAGCAATAAGACCGCTTCTTATATGAACATATAAGACATTATAAGGGTTTTTTTTCCGGGGTATGTTTGCAAAATAATATGATTAATATATTTGTTTATAAGAATTGTTATACAATATATATTATATAACAGTTTTTTTAGGAATTATTACAGGCAATTTCACTGTTTACGAAAATATTTAATAAAAATTAATATGTCAATTAAAAAAATTAAGTATCTTATGCAAAATTAGAAAAAAAAAGAAAACTTAAAATAACATAAACAAGGAGAAGTGCCGTTTTCGGTCGAAGCGGATCTTGATGCTTAAGGTGGTTCATGCAGTACTTTGCAAGTCAAATAGGCAACTATTCTTATTAGTGATAAATAAGCGTGATTTTTGTCCGTAAAAATCAGCATATAATTAGATTTTTTTTTAATAACATCTTTAATGTTACGATCTCTACGTAATTAAAATATTGAGACAAAAGTTACATTTTTTACTAGAGTTGTGAGCCATGTGAATATAGTATGTACAACAGCAGCGGCAACGTCGCAGTCAGCTGAGTCAGCCAGAGCCGCAACGGGCACGGACCAGTTCGGACGTGTTTTTGTCCGAAAGAAAAAATTTTTTTAAAGTATTGCGACTGTTACTGTCTGCATTGTGTTATCATCATCAGTACCTTTGGAATTTTGCTAATATACGACAAGAGGTTCGCCCTGGCCTATATTTGAGCAGCGCTTGACGGCCATTATAATAATAAGAAGAAGAAGAGCTGAGTCAGCAGTCTTCACGTCGTCGCGATCTACATAACCTAGTGGAGTACGTAGATAAAAGCGTGAAATATGAGTTGGAACGAGCAGCCTCGACGTAAAGGACGTTTCGAGACGAAACGGAAAATTGCGTGGAAAAACAATGTCTTCACCGGAGCCAAAAAAAGAAAATTAGCATCTGACATAAATAAAGTCGAAGGTCAGCGAATCGTGAATATCACGCAAGTGGCGGAGGATTTGTGGTGCAAATCCTGCAATAAAGCACTTTCGTTTCGGCACGTAGAAAGTGAAATCATATGCGGTTTGGCAAGCACCTTCAAAGTGCGGTGTCCAAATTGCACCAAAATAAAAACAGTCGCAACTTGTAATCGGGCAAAAAATGTCAGCGATAATCGTAAAATAATGTTTGAGAATAATTACAAAGCAGCTATAGGTAGGTGAATATCGTCGGATGCAATATGATTGTCCCTCGACAAATTTATAATATACAATATTTTAGGAGTCATTGATGGAGGCATTGGTGTAACGCAGTTGAACACTTTCTTGTTAACCATGAACATTCCATCAGTCCATTCTACGTTATTAAAACGTTACGAACGTTTAGTTGGGGTCGCTATCGAAGCAACTGCTAAGGAGAGTTGTGCCGAGGCAATAAAAATAGAAAAAGAGATTTCTATTGCTGCAGACACGTAAGCTAAAGTGTTATATGACTGACATCTATCCCTGTCATGCAACGCATGCAATTAAAAAGAGAAACGTTAATTCTAGATCGAGGCAATCACAAAGTAACGATCCTGTAATGATTGCAGCTTCCTACGATGCTGCCTGGCCAAAGCGTGGAAATGGTCACTCATATGATAGTTTAGCAGGTATTTCTGATGTTTCAGTTGCAAATGATTGAAACGTAGGCTAAACGCGTAAAATAGTGTACATACAACTACGATTATATATATATAACTTATATATACAACTATATACAACAATTTTGGAATAATGAAATAAATAATACTTATACAATAATTATATACAATAATACAACTTTATAGAATAATTACTATATACAATTTTAGAATAATTAATAAAATAACTAATACTTTATACAATAATTACTATATACAATAATATAACTTTATAGAATAATTACTATATACAATTTTAGAATAATTAATGAAATAACTAATACTTTATACAATAATTACTATATACAATAATATAACTGTATAGGATATTTACATTAGATATATTTTTCTATATTCAAAATATGACGTGTTTTAAAATATTTTTATCATCTCGCAAAAGAAATGAAATAAATATGAAATAAATATGAATATATTCTACTTCTGATTCCCTACATTCTTTCCATTTCTCTTAGCTCTCGGATCTTTAATTGGCTCGAATTCAGGAAAGATTCTTGGATGGTCGACTCGGGTTAAGCACTGCCGAAAGTGTCAAGCGGGGCATAGCCCAGAAGATCACGACTGTCGGCTCAATTGGACCAGGAGTGCAAAAGCAATGGAATCAGATATAGCAGTAGAAATTATTGCAAAAAATGAAGATTTCGAAGAGAATAACGTCAAATTGGGCACACTTATTGGTGACGATGATAGCTCCACAATTGCTGCAGTCCGTCGTGAATGCAGCCATCCGGTAACCAAGTGGTCCGATTTAAATCACGCTACAAAGAAGTTGAGCAAAGCTTTGTGGTTGCAAAAACTTCCAAGAGACGTGATAGAATATCTAAAATACTGCTTCGGATGTGCTTTGAAAAAAAACATAGGCGATGTAGAGGCTACAGAAAAAGCCTTAAAAAACAAAAAACATTATACCCCATGCGTTTGATGAGCACGAAAACTGTGGCGCGTGGTGCAAGTATAAAGAGGATCCCGAGAATTACAAGCATAATGGGCTACCGGGAGGCAAAGGACTCACTGGATCTACCACAAGAGCAGCACTTACATCCATTTTTGATGCATTTTGGAAAAATGCAGATAAACTCGCCCCATGTGGGTCTAGTCAACCGAATGAAGCTTTTAATTCGAGTGTGGCAGCTAAAAACCCAAAATCTCACCACTACGCTGGTTCTGAATCGTTCGACTTTCGTGTTGCTGCTACAGTCTGCGAGAAGAATATCGGCACAAAATATGTCATCGATTTGAACCAAAAACTCGGGCTGTCTACAGGTAAAATAACCGAAGCTTTTCGGAAGAAGAAAGATTACTGTCGAGCTAAGAGAAAAGAACGAGCGCAAAAGCCGGAAATCAAGAGACGACGTCTCTTTCTGCAAAAACAGCGGTCCAGTAAGAAGAGCAGCGCCGAGAGAAAGGAAGGAATAACATATTTGTCTGAGTGTGGATTTGATGGAATGGCGGATCTCATCGATAGCCCTATCGCAAGAAAAGTTGCACCTGCCGACAGTCCTATAGTTTACTTCGATCTCGAAACGACGGGACTTTCTTTACAATACGCGGAAATTTGTCAAATTGCTGCGAAATATCAAGATCAAGAATTTAATGCGTACATGGTGCCGTTGAGAGCCATTTCGAAATCGGCTGCCGAGGTAACTGGCTTGTCAATCTGCGGCGGAGAAATGTTTCTCAATGGACAAAAGGTCGAGACAATTCCATTTCATGCTGCTCTTCAGAACTTTCTGCAGTTCCTCAGTAACATAGGCAAGGAAATTATTTTGGTTGCCCACAACGGATTCAAGTTTGATTCTCGGTTTCTTATCAGAGATATTCGCGCAAACAATCTGTGAAACGACTTTATATCCATCGTGTACGGTTTCGCGGATACTCTTGGCATTTTAAAAGCAAAATTGCATGCCAGAACTGCTGCAAAGCTAAAATTTAATCAAGTTGATCTGGCACGTGATTTGTTGGGCGAGAATGTCGTGCATGACGCTCACAATGCGTCGAATGACGTGAAAATTCTCCAGAAAATCGTTGATAAAGCTGAAGTTACACGTAAAGATTTGTTGGACAGCTCGAAATCTGTAACTGCTTTGTTGCAGATAAGTCAAAGGTCTGCTTTGAAAAATGTTAATAAATTAACGTTGGATTGTATGAAGAGTTCTATTTCTGTGAGCATGATTGGAAAGATGGCAGAAGCAGGTATAACGCTTGATTATTTGCAACGTACCTATAAAAAAGGGAGCGATAAGGGCATAAAACTTCTACTGGGCGAAGATATTGGAGGACGCCCAAGAGTAACGAAGAATAAAAAAGTTCTCCAGAATGTCATCGCAGAGGTGATAAATTCTATAGGAAATACGCAAATTAGCCCGTGATTTTTTATCTAGAAGATGTTATCGTCAATGCGTCCCACATCTGTGCAAATATTAAAAAGAATGATATATTTTTTTAAATATATATTATATACGTAATGTGATATTAAATATAATGCATTTATAATAAATAGAATAAACGATGCATGTTAAAATTATTTGGACATCCAATAACTTTATTATATTAAAACTTGTATTTATTTAGTATTGCGCACCTGTGCAGATATTTTGATTTAAAAAATAATTTTTTCACCTTTATATATATTAGATACGTAATGTGATAATAAGTATAATGCACTTATGATAATGATAAATAGAATAAACGATGCATATATTAAAATTATTTTACAATCTCATTATATTGAAACTTTTATTTATTCAGTATTGTAGATCTTTTCAAAAATAGAATATTTTTGTTTCACCCTTTGCTTTATTCAGCGTCCAGAACATGGTAAACGTTGAATATTTTGAGGTATGCGCTATACATACTACGGAGGAATTTATGCGCTATACTCATCAGCTGACACGTGCGACGTTGCCAAGTTGCCGCAGCTAGTGCCGCTCGAGTCCAGCCATCAGTTCCGTCTTGTCGATTTAGTCAATCGAAAATTACGTTTTATTATTGTATGGTACGGTCAATGAACTCGGGCTTTCATCCAGTATCTTGCAAAATGTTTATTGCATCGTTTCGTCAGTTTTTGGTTCGTTTATCTATTTTTGAAGTATTGCAATTTTTGCAGCATAAGCGCTTTAACCTCGTTTTTCGGATAAGGGGTCCCCCCACCGCGTTAAATTGGCAAAGTTTACGGACATATATCTCCGGAACCAATCGGTTAAAAAATCTGAAATTTTACAGACACACTCGAGGAACGTTAATCTTTCATTTTATATTACATTTTCCGGGCTGAGTACATATGACCTAAATGCATGAACCACCTTAATAATATTTCACAATATCAATTATTATTAAATACATGTTTCAGTTTTTTAAATTGGCACTGCGTGTCAATATGGACTTTGTCGGACTTAAAACGCAATTGTGTAAACTGAAACTAGAAATAATATATCTCATATTAATTTGATATTGTCAAGTAAAATAATATACTAAAAGAATATTTATAACAGTTACACAAATTTATATGGATAGATCCATTATAGAGTATATATTCATATATGATTATTTTTAACCTTATAAATATACTTTTACATGATCACACATGATAATATACTAGTATATGTATAAGACCATATATGACTATATAAAGTTATACTTAAAGAGGTTTAGCCATATGATATTGTTCAAGATTATATTTCCATTTCTTATACAACCATATATAATTATATATCTACTAATATGAACAAATAAGAGGTATTTTTTCCCGAGTATATATCATATATGCTCATATATGGCCATATATAATTATATAGTTTCATATATGGTCATATAATATTGTTTAAGATTATATTTTCCATTTTTTATATGATCATATATAATCATATATGCTCATATAAGGCCAAATATAATTGTACAGTATAGTCTCATATACGGCCATATAATATTGTTTAAGATTATATTTTCTATTTCTTATATGATCGTATATAATCATATATCTACTAATATAAACTAATATAAACTAATATGAATAAATAAGGGGTTTTTTTTCTCGGGTCGCGTCTTTTATACGGTGCCATATACGGCTATATATGGTCACATATAATTATATCTGATAATACATGGTCAAACATACTTTATATACGACCATGTGAGGCCAGATACGATTATGTATAGTGTCATATCTGGCTACACATAATAATATGTCTGACCATGTTAAGGTGGGGCAAGGATAAAGACTGTGGTTATGTATTCAATCGTCCTTTATTGGAAAACCACAGTATTGTACGGAAGCTGGCTAGCGAATGAAAAGCGCGGGGGATTCTAATAGGCTCGATCAGCATGGGCGCGCGATCGCGATAGACGCGCTACGCGAGATGTAACGCCTCCCGTCGGTAAGACGTGGTGTCGATAAGTCCTAACAGACCATATATAAACTTATATGATCAGATCTTGTGTCATACACATAATAATATGTCTGACCATGTATGAACTTATATGATCATATCTTGTGTCATGTATAATGTACGATCTGATCATATATATGGCGATAGATAACCATATATGATTATATATGCTTTATATATGGGCATGTAAAACTTATATCTGTTCGTATCTCATTTATATATGTTAATATACTGTCAGATAGGAATATTTTTTCCCGGAATGAGCTTTTTGATGTTAAAATGATTACACTGTACAACACGTTCCATAATTTCTCAAGTTTTCTTCACTGGAGGTGATTCAGCTCAGTCTTCTGAGTAACGTGATTTACTCAAGTCACCATCATTTTTTGAGTTATACTTGATTGAAAGTTTTGGAGTTTTATGAGAGAAGTTATAATAAAAATTAAAAAATTCTACTAAAGATATGTTTTACATATCGTTGGATAGGTATTTAAAAGTAACTTTTAAAAAAATATATATAAACGCAATTTTTTCGGGAAAATTTTTTTTATTGAATAAAAAGCTTAAATGTCCTTTATAATTAATATATTCAGAATTCTAGACTTAATGTTTTGTACGTTTTGCTTGTCTTTTATACTCATCTTCTTCAGCAGTAATCAGTCAATTAATCCTACTTGTTATTGACTTCGATCCCCATTAAACGTTTTTCTATTTTTTGGATGTTTTTGTGGAAACGTTCATCACTCACAGCTTCCAAGTTTTGTGGAAAAAAATTAAGACGTGAGTGCAGAAAATGTACTTTAAGAGCCATAGCAACTTTTATAATATAAAATACATTTAACATTTTTTTAATCATATCTCAAAATTTAGAGACCGAGAATTCTCAAGGAAATTTATTATAAGTAACTGTTTTTAAGGCTGTCCATGTTCTTTTTTCGTCGTTATTAAGAAGCAAATCGAATTCGGTGTCGATCATGTGTCTTCTCCCATACAGCACAAAAATATATTATAAATATTTCAGAAATGTTTACTGAAAGAATCATCTCATAAATATTGCAAATTATTTCTGCAACAACTCTGAGACAGTTCTTCAACAGCAAAAGTCTTTGCACTTGAAACTTTATAGAAAGTTTGCTGAAAGGTCATTGAAAATATTTGCAACCTTTCTGAAATATTATTGAAATGGCTAAAATTTTTTTGAAATATATCAGAAATACTAGATTTTTCGCTCGCGCTTTGCGCGGGCTCAAAATCTATTCCCCTCTTTCCAAACTCACCCATTAATTAGGAGCCCCAATAGTACCCCATAAAACCTAATTTTCAACTCCAAAGTAGCCATCCCCATAAAATAAGTAATCTTTTGATACTAGTTTCATTAAAATCATCAACAAAAAATTAGAAAAATTGTTGCACCGGTTTCAAGAAAATCAATCTATTAATAAAAATTATAATCCATTAATGAAAAATTAAACTTATCCTCCAAAAACTAAAAAAATTTTGGCACTTGGTTCAAGAAAATCGGTCAATTTATTTCTCGAAATTTGAATAATTTTTAAATTGGTTTCCAAAAAATCCGTAACAAAAAATTATCCATAAAGAAAATTCAGCTTGATATCTCAAAGTTGGCTGAAATTGGAGCAATCACGTACCTTTTTTTTAAAACAAAAATTGGAAACCCCTTTACTATTAGCAATTTTTCTAATTCTATTACATTCTTTACTTTTTTCCACCTCTGTCTATATATATAAGTACGCACGCACGCACGCACGCACGCACGCACGCACGCACGCACGCACGCACGCACGCACGCACGCACGCACGCACGCACGCACGCACGCACGCACGCACACAATATTTCGACGTTTTAGAATATTCTTAACATATTAGCATCAAAAACTCAAAACCAAGCTTTTCTTTAGTTTCTTCTATCCCTATTTCATATATAATACATTTAAATTTGGTTGATTAGACCCAACTTTATACGCAATCAAAGATTCATACACGAAATTTATAAAAACAAAGCTTCCTCTATGAGGAAGCAAAATCGGTTTCCAGAAAAGCGATAACAAAGAACTATACACGTCATGGTACTTCCTGGAAAATTCGGGAAACAAATTCTATCTCTAAGTATTTCATACACTTTTGGTAAAAATTCGGTCCACTAACAAATGAGTAGTTCGCGATCGGACAGACAGACAGACAGACAGAAGACGGTATATACTTATATATATAGATCCGAACTGGTTTCCAGTGGCAATTAAACCCATCTTCGAAAAATTAATAAAATTTTTAAACCAAAAAATTGGAAAAATTTCTGAACCGGTTTCCAAAAAAATTGGTAACAAAATATTATACACTTTATAGCATTTTCCGAGAAATTCTACTCTTACTTCATATACAATTCTTTGAGATTTGGTCAATTATTTCCCGAAAAATGAGAAAAACCGGTTTCCAGAAAATCAGTAACAAAAAACTATATACTTTATAGCACTCTCCGGGAAATTCTACCTCTATTTCATATACTTTTGGTAAAAATTCGGTCCACTAACGAATGAGTAGTTCGCGGTCAGACAGACAGACATACATACAGACGACCGCGACGGTACTTATATATGGGGAATTCTTTATGAAGTAATCCACCTCAAATTTTTAAAGTTTTCCGATCATGCTAAAATTTGCACAAATTGTAGTTCTATCAGAACTAAAATTATTTCCAAAAATTTTTTACCTTTGTCCAACGGGTTGTCTACTTACAGGGGCTTGGATTTTTATCACTTGGGCCGTCGCATCGAATTTCAAACGCCGATAAATGCCAGTAAACTACTCCGATTTTAAAAAACGAGGTGTGATTTTGGAAGGTCTTTTTATGTCCTTTAATGTTATAAAATCAATTTTTTTCTTAAGTCAAAAACTTAAGATTTTTGAAGGTAAAGATAAAAAATTGTTTTTTTAGGCACCTTCGATTTTTTTCTAAAAAATTTAAAAAAAAAGTAGGATTCTTCCTCTTTAAAATGATTCCAGGCTCAAGATGTGACGACTTTTAGTTTTCGAGATATGGCCCGTTTTAGGAGCGCATCATCCACGGTGTAGTGTGGGCGCTATTACAATTGCCGCAGATGAATATAGCATTAAATCTATTAAAAATCGTGTGATTCTTGGTAACTTAGTGAGAGGACGGCATAGCAAAAGTTCATCTTGTCTGTCGCGGAAAGTTCGATTAATATTGATTAACCTACGGTTGCTTTTTAGTTGGTTTTACATTGTTTTTTTTCGCTTTAATTTTAGCTGTAAGGTATGATGTTTTTCCTAAGATTAAAGCAAAAAAAAAAAACAGTGTAAAACCAACTGAAAAGCAAACGTAGATTAATCAATATTAATCAAACTTTCCGCGACAGACAAGATGAACTATTGCTATGCTGTTCTCTTACAAAAGTCACTAACAATAAGTTACCAAGAATCACACGATTTTTAATAGATTTAATGCTATATTCATCTGCAGCACTTGTAATAGCGCCCACACTGCACTGTGGGTGATGCGCTCGGTCTTAAAACGGACCATATTTCGAAAAGTAAAAGTTGTCCCTGGAGCCTGGAATAATTTTAAAGGAGAAGAATCTTATTTTTTTTAAATTTTTTAAAAGAAAATCGAAGGTTTCAAAATTGGGGAAAAAACGATTTTTTATCTTTACCTTCAAAAACACAGGCACACAAAAAAAAAAATGGTTTTGTCCACCAGACGAGATAAACATTTTTATATGTTTTTGGGGTTGCTGAATCCAAATCCGGGGTCGGTTTAACTCGGTCAGATCGCATTTCCGCATTTTTCCGACATATCGGAGTCAGTTTTCGGTTTTTTCAATCACTTTTTTGAGATTAGGAACGAAATGCGATCTGACCAAGTCAAACCGACCCCAGATTCGGATTCAGCGACCCCAAAAACGTATAAAAATGTTTGTCTCGTCTGGTGGACAAGACCTTTTTTTTTCGTGTGCCTGTGAAATCTTAAGTAAATTTTAACTTAAAAAAAAATTGATTTTATAGCATTAAAGGGCATAAAAAGACCTTTCAAAATCACACCTTGTTTTTTAAAATCGGAGTAGTTTACTGGCATTTATCGGCGTTTGAAGTTCGACACGACGACCCAAATAATAAAAATCCAACAGAAGTAATAAATTTTATTCGCCAGTATATAGAATAACCATTAAGTAATTTTAAATCGACTTGACTGGCAATATATATAATGTCTTTTCGATATGACCATAGAAAAAACCGTGAGCCAACTTGGTTTGTCGGATTCACACAGCACTTTTTTCGGATCACATCGAGACATTATTAATTTCGACCAAGGGTTTTGGTCCGTTGATGTAATTTCCAAGTTAAATAGTTTAATTTTTTATTGCGAAAAAAATGTTACCCCAGCCAGGGTTTGAACCTGGAACCTCCCGTATACCGTGCGGGTGTCGTACCAATTCGACCACTGGGGCTGTGGTAATAAAAATCCAAGTCCCTGTAAGTAGACAACCAGTTGGACAGGGGTAAAAAAATTTGGGCAATGATTTTAGTTCTGATAGGACTACAATTTGTGCAAATTTCAGCATGATCGGAAAACTTTGAAAATTTGGAGTGGATTACTTCATAAATAATGCCCCATATATAGATTAGTTAATAGTATATAGATGTTTATTAAAATAATTCTAAAACTTCTTTGTAATAGCCCTCGTACATACACTGAACGTGATGACCGATAAACGACCAGCGATATCCTGTAAGAACCCATACAGAACAAAATATCTAATAGATATTTTGGATATCTACACATCCATATGACGTCCATATCTATTATGGATATTTAATAGATATCTAATAGATGTAAAAGTATCTATATATCTCAAATAACCAGCAGGGATATTCATTACATGTCCATGTGTTATCCACATATCCATGTCCACAAAATATCTACACAGTAAAAAATTTTGTGTATTTTTATTAAAAAAGGTCTTTGTTAAAATTTTTATGTTAAAAATGTAACATATTTATGTGTTAACCCAATCAGCAAAGAAATGTTTTTAAAAATATTTTTAAAAACACTTGGAAAACATTTTTAAAAACATTTTTAAAAATGTTAAAAATAATGGGTTAAGTTCGCTTTTTTTAATTAAAAAAACATTTATTTTAACATTTAAAAAAACATTTTTTTAACGTTTAAAAACGTTTATTTTAACGTTTAAAAAGACATTTTTTTAGTATTTAAAAACGTTTATTTTAACAACAAAAAAATTATTTATTTCGAAATTTTATTATTATTTTTTAACTTTGTTTCTTAAGATGCAGTCTATGATTATAAATATTTTCTCGTATCTGAAAAATCTGAAAAAAACACCTTGGTGGGATTCGAACTCGGGACCTTGGGACCTCTGGATCGTGAGCCAACTGCCTTAAGGCGCGTCCACACCTGAGCACGCTCGGCCCGAGCCAAGCCGAACGCGAGCCGAACCGAATGAGCACCCGTATGCTTTGGTGTGGACGGCATCTGAACAAATTCGCACGACGCTTGCTCAAGCATCTATTTGGAAATATTCAGAAGTGAGCCAGATGTTCGGCAGGTAGTTAAAATAGCGGACGAAAATTTGGAAGATGCATTTATCAGTTTCTGTGACCTACTGTACGAAGATAAGATAAATTCTCTTCAATTTCTTCCTCCGAACACGGCTTACCTTCGAACATTCGCTCTGGCCCGTCCACACACATTCATACGAATGGCGAATGCTCGGATCTGATCCACGACTCGCGGCTCGGTCTGAGCGCGTTCGGCGAACGATTTGGGCCTGTTCGGCGCGGCTCGGATCATCGTCCACACCAGTACGTTCGTTCGTGTTCGGCTTGGCTCGGATCCGAGCGTGCTCAGGTGTGGACGCGCCTTTACGTGGTAGACTACTTCTTAATTTAATGAAGTGTTATACATATATAGTCTACATATGTTATAACCAGTGCAAATATATAATTTTTCAAAAATCATCTTAAGAAGCAAATTTAGTTTAAAAAGAGTAATAAAATTTTGAATTGGATATATGATATAATATTTCTTAATGTCCGGTGAATGTCAGAAACCAGTGCCGGCTCATTACGAAATTCACCCGAAATGTCGAATAAATATTAAGTAAATGTTTTTTCAAATTATTATTGCAAGTGAATAAGTAATGTAAAATAAATATTAAATTAATGTCAAATAAATATTAAATAAATATTTTTTCAAATCATTATTGCAAATAAATGAGTAATGTAAAATAGTTATTAAATTAATGTCGAATAAATATTAAATAAATGTTTTTTCAAATCATTATTGCAAATAAATGAGTAATGTAAAATAATTATTAAATTAATGTTGAATAAATATTAAATAAATGTTTTTTAAAATTATTATTGCAAATAAATGAGTAATGTAAAATAAATATTAAATTAATGTTGAATAAATGTTAAATAAATGTTTTTTCAAATCATTATTGCAAATAAATGAGTAATGTAAAATAATTATTAAATTAATATTGAATAAATGTTAAATAAACGTTTTTTCAAATTATTATTGCAAGTGAATAAGTAATGTAAAATAAATATTAAATTAATGTTGAATAAATATTAAATAAATGTTTTTTGAAATCATTTTTGCAAATAAATGAGTAATGTAAAATAATTATTAAATTAATGTTAAATAAATATTAAATAAATGTTTTTTTAAAATTATTATTGCAAATGAATAAGTAATGTAAAATAAATATTAAATTAATATCAAATAAATGTTAAATAAATGTTTTTTAAAATCATTATTGCAAATAAATTATTAATGTAAAAGAAATATTAAATAAACGTTAAATAAACGTTTAATAAATATTTTTTCTAAATCATTACTTCAAATAAATAATCAATGTAAAATAAATATTTAATAAACATTAAATAAATATTATTTTTACAATGGATTGTATAAATGTATAATTAACAAAAAATAAATATTAAAAACACATTTAAAAAACATTGTCTGCTGATTGGGAATTTAACTAATTTTGATTATGTTCTGATTTACTTGTGTTAAAATTCATATTTAAGTAAATCAAATGTTAAAATAACACACATTATATGTAATCGTAAGATTAACATAAAAATAACATAGTTTTGTAAAAAAAATATTTTTTTTATTTATATTTAACATTATACAGATGTTTGTTGTACATAAAATTTTCGTTCTCAAACTTTTGTTTATTTTGTGCTAAATTATGAACATAATATTTGTGTCATAATTTGACATATTTACATTATGTTAAATTAACACAAAAATTTAAGTGAACCGTTTGGGACATGTGATTTATGTTATATTTAACATAAATCCAACTGTGTATCAAAGATATCCATTAGATATCCACGTGTTATCCACATATCCATGTCCACAAAATATCTATCAAAGATATCCATTAGATATTCACGTCCCAATCAGCAGACAATGTTTTTTAAATGTATTTTTAATATTTATTTTTTATTAATTATACATTTGTACAATTTATTGTAAAAATAATATTTATTTAATGTTTATTAAATATTTATTTCACATTGATTATTTATTTGAAATAATGATTTAGAAAAAATATTTATTAAACGTTTATGTAACATTTATTTAATATTTCTTTTACATTAATAATTTATTTGCAATAATAATTTAAAAAATTATTTATTTAACATTTATTTGACATTAATTTAATATTTATTTTATATTAATTATTCATTTGCAATAATGATTTGAAAAATCATTTATTTAATATTTATGTTACATTAATTATGTATTTGCAATAATGATTTAAAAAAACGTTTATTTAACATTTATTCGACATTAATTTAATATTTATTTTGAGGAACAGCGGTTCCGGTACGTAGCCGTGG
The DNA here is from genome assembly GCA_030770225.1 of Temnothorax unifasciatus. Classification (NCBI taxonomy): domain Eukaryota; kingdom Metazoa; phylum Arthropoda; class Insecta; order Hymenoptera; family Formicidae; genus Temnothorax; species Temnothorax unifasciatus. Next base: position 84,917 of record JASTWK010000469.1, on the reverse strand, counting down.
TAAAAATTACCGTTAGAAACGGATAGAACGTGCATTCTATCCGTTTCTGACTGTTTTACTATGCATTTCTTTCCCTGCAATTACGGATAGAAACAGATGAAAAGTGTTGCAGATTCTATAAGACTATGTACGCAAAGACGGTAGGAAAGGTTAACTGCATCTAACTGATTCCTAAGTGTCGGTCTACAACCTCGCTTTAAAAAAATATTTTATCTCTAAGCCGTAAGCTCTAAGCTCTAAGCTTTAAGCTCTTAAATAAACCTTAAAGACGGTAATCCACAATGTAAGACGTAAGGCGTAAAACGTTGACGTATATTAGCCAATAAGAGAAGAGTTATTCGGAATTCGGACTTGCGTGTTGATGATGGTGCGTAGGGGAAAGACTTCGCACGTTCCACGTCTTATAAGTTAGCGGAACAAAGTGAGCAGAATCGATTCTAATTAATATTTTTATTTGTTGCTTATTTGTTGCTAAAAAGTTGCCAAAGAAAAAAATTTCTTGCTCTGTAAGTTTTCTTAAAAAACGATGTTCCGCTAAGAGAAAATTAAGTTAGCGTAATATACATATAATAATGAAATTGCACATAACAATAACGTAAGAATTTGTTGCTAATTTGTTGCTAATTTGTTGCTCGCAACATAAGTGTAAATAACAGCGGAAAACCTCAGTGTGCGGACAGTTATAAGAGTAAAGTATCAGAAAAAAATTTTTTGCTTGTTTAAATTTGGTACTGGCGTATTGTCTGATTTGTTGCTCTCGAAATATCCGAGTTCCAAATTTGTTGCTTGCAAAATAAGTATAAACAATAGCGGAAAACCTCAGCGTGCAGTTAGTTACAAGAGTAAAGTATCAGAAAAGAATTTGTTGCTCGTTTAAATTTGGTACTGGCGTATTGTCTGATTTGTTGCTCTTGAAATATCTGAGTTCCGGATTTGTTACTTGCAAAATAAGTATAAACAATAGCGGAAAACCTCAGCATGCAGCTAGTTATAAGAGTAAAGTATCAGAAAAGAATTTGTTGCTCGTTTAAATTTGATACTGGCGTATTGTCTGATTTGTTGCTCTTGAACGATGCCGCTTATATATTATTATTATGTATCATTTTGCAAGCAACTCGAAACTTGGATATATCGAGAGCAACAAATTCAGAAAATACGCCAGTACCAAATTTAAACGAGCAACAAATTCTTTTCTGATACTTTACTCTTATAACTAGCTGCACGCTGAGGTTTTCCGCTGTTATTTACACTTATGTTGCGAGCAACAAATTAGCAACAAATTAGCAACAAATTCTTACGTTATTGTTATGTGCAATTTCGTTATTATATGTATATTGTCACGCTAACTTAATCTTCTCTTAGCGGAACATCGTTTTTTAAGAAAACTTATAGAGCAATAAATTTTTTTCTTTGGCAACTTTTTAGCAACAAATGAGTAACAAATAAAAATATTAATTAAAATCGATTCTGCTCACTTTGTTCCGCTAACTTATAAGACGTGCACGTTCCGAAGGAAGGCACGGACGGACGGCAGATAGATTTGAGTCGCTGAGCGAGAAGTACATAATGTAATTTAGAGACAGAGAATCATAGGTGAGTGCGAGATATATAGATATATATGGCGACTTTTGGCGTGACTCTGGTATAAGGGACCAAAGAGTACCAAACTGCATCAGAACCAATAGCAATTACCGATAGCAACTTTGGTATATTATATGTACCAAACCATACTAAACGATCGCCAAAAATCGCCTATAGTCTATAGAGAGATAGATCGATCGAAAAGCCTTGCGGTAAAATAACAAGGGAATGTTCCCGGACTATATGTATATTTATAAAATAAATAACTGTCGTTATATTGAATTACAAGATCTTACAGTATTTTTTCCGGCACGAAAAAACGTCCTCTTCGCTATATGTCGGCTTTAAGCTTTATGCTCTAGGTCGTAAGAATTGAGTTTTGCGCAATTCGCTTAGATTTAACGGCTAAAGCTTAAATACTGCGCGGGAATGTCTTCGAGACGGAAATGACGTCACTTAATGCTTACAGCTTAGAGCTTAAATACCCTTAAAGCAAGGTTGTAGACTAGCACTAACGGAACGGAACTTATCCGAATCTATGCGCAAACGTAATTACAAATCCTATCCGTTTTTATACATAGTCAATTTTAAATGTCTATCCGCATCTGATTGCAAAACCAGGCAGGATATTTATATCTATCTGCATTTGCATGCAATTATGATTTGCCCGCTCTATCCGTTTTTAACTGCAAATGCATTTTATTCATTTCTTATTACTGCAAATACATGTACATTGTAGGAGGTTTGTAGTTATCAGGTAGATTCTACCTTTAAACGCCAGGAGAAAGGATTCCTCCAGTTACGACACTGTAATTTTTCTGGTTGTCGCCTGACAGAACGCCTGCCTATATATTATGGCTGGTTGTATTTTAAATTTGAGAAACGCTTTCCATCATGCGCCGCCTAGCGGCGTCGTCGCGAACTAGTCGGCATTGCATACAGATGCAGATGGATATACTATCAGCATTTACGTATAGATACCGTCAGCATCTGATGTGTACAGACTGCGGACAGAAACAGACAGGAATCGTATCCGTAGTTACAGACAGATTCCTATAGGTCGGCATTGCATACAGATGCAGATGAATGTGTTATCCGCATTTACGGATAGATACCGTCAGCATCTGATGCGTACAGACTGCGGACAGAAACATACAGGATTCGTATCCGTAGTTGCACACAAATTCCTATAGGTCGGCATTGCGTACAGATGCAGATGGATGCGGTATCCGCATTTACGGATAGATACCGTCAGCATCTGGTGCGTACAGAATGCGGACAGAAACAGAAAAGTTTTTCTATTGCAAAAACTTATAGATGCTGTATGCCGATAGATTTTCATTAGATACAGTTACATTTTCTGTCTGTATTTGCAGATACAATAGTGCTGCTTACAGAAACGGATAGGGCTAGAATTTTCTTTTCAAGCTTGCAGTTACAGCGGATAGGATTCCGTTACATACCGTCACAAATTCTATCTGTTTCTAACTGTTTCTAACGGAAATTTTTACCAGGGAGATAGAGACAGGCGTGCAGGTGACAGAGGGAAAGAAGTAGCGATTATAAGAGCTAGAGAGAGTTGGAAAAGACGAAGTAGCCGGAGTTGGGAGGAGTGGAGGCGCGAGAAGGCGGAGGTGATAGAGTTGAGAAGGAGAGGAGACGAGAAAAAGGAGAAAAGGTAAGGAAAGTGACGGGAGAGAGGTGTCCGTTACGGCATAGACAATAAGAGAGTATATAGAGGGACGACAGAACGGAAGGCAGTGGCGCGCGAGCGAGCATAGGCTAGTTTGGATATAGAAGGGATAACTACGGTAAGTGCGCGCGGCCGTAGGATAGATAACGAGTATGGAAAATCTGTGAGACATACCTGAGTTTCAATTCGTTGCCATTTTGTTTAAAAAATCGATTTTAAAAATCGGCGATCGTCAACGACTCGTCTTTATTGTCAACTTGAATAACACCTTTGGTTTTTTTATTTCAGATTGACCGTTTCAACTGGACAGTGTCCACCGCCGAACGTGTCGAAAAAAAACTCATCATCTGCCGGCGGCCAGAACTTTTTTGTTTTTAAATATTTTTTAATAAAAATTTTTTTAGAAGCTCTCAAAACATGTATTTTTAAATACAAAAAAGAATCGTTTTATTCCCACTAATCGTTTCTGAAAAAAAATTTCTGAATTTCGACCTATTTTTCGGGCCTCTAGGTGGATGTAGCCCCTTAAAGAAAGAAGAAGGAAGGCGGCAAGAGTAATGAGAGAGGTGTGGGGGATAGGAAAGAGGATGTGGAAAAAAGATTGGAAAAGAAGAATCTGGCTATACGATACCCTGATATGGACGATGATGGGATACGGGGCGGAAATATGGGGATGGAAGGAAAGGAGGGAGGTAGAAGGGATACACGAGAGATATCTTAGATGGATTCTTGGATTAAATTGGAGGACACCAGGATACATGGTTAGAGACGAGGTGGAAAGGGAGAAAATGAGAGCCAGAGCAAGCAAGAGAGCATGGAGGTTTGAAAAGAAGCTGGAAGAAGGTAGAGGAGGAGAAATAGCGAGGAAATGTTTGGAAGAAATGAAAGAGAGATGGAGGAAGGAAAGGATAATAGGCAAATAAGAGCAGGAGAGAAAAGACTACTTGGAAGGGATCGGGGTAGAAGTAGGGTGGGAGGAGGAGTTGGAGAAGGAAGTATTGGAAAATAGGGAGAGATTGAAGCAAAAACAGGAAGGGATGGAAAAGATCATGGGGTCGAAATACAATAAGTGGTATAAGTTTATAAGAAAGGACGGGATTCCGGATTATTTAAAGAAGGGTTGGGAGGAAACAAGATGGAGTAGAATTGCAAGGTTCAGACTGGGCAACGAAATTAGGGAAGGATTATACTGGGGAGAAGAGGATGACAGAAAGTGCAGGATGTGTGAGAGGGAGGAGGAGACTTGGAGCATGTCTGGGAAGTATGTACAAGATGGGAGAAGTGAGATGGAGGGAGCTGGAGGGATGTGGTAGGGAAGATATTGGGCGAAAATGGAGAGGGGGAAAAGTGGATGAAGGCGATAGAGGAGATGAGGCGGGGCGGGGAGAGGAAAAAGGAAAAGGAGGGTACTTGGTAGAGGTAAGGAGAAGGAAGACGAATATGCAACAGAGGAGATTAGGGGAGAAGACGACCGGACTGGATGAGGAGGATCCGAGAATCGTCGAGCAGTCAAGACCCAACTAATTGATAGAGAGTTTTTGTTTACTTTGATGTTTGATTTTGATTTTTGATTTTTTATTTTTGATACTTGATATTTTGATTTTTGTTCCATTTGATTTGATTTTGATTTTTGTTTTCTTTTGATTTTACTACTCCCGCGAGTCCCGTTCCGCGTCGTCGCCGTTTCGTTTGTCGCGTACGCAGCTCTTGTGCTCACTGCTCACCGGTACTGTGTACGTAGCGTCGTGGATCATCGTTTGTCGATCATCGATTAAGTTCCAATAGCGTATATTACACTTGAAATCCGGCTCCACCGAGTTTGGAAAGGAGGACAAGCGATCGGCTCGTTTTCCGAAACCCTCTCAGAAAGTCGAGAAGGACGAGCGCAATCGCGAGGTGTCGAGGCGAGACGACAAGCGGGACACCGAGTATTCTCAGACCCGCAGCGAGAAGAGAACGTACGACGGAAAGCCCAGCCACGAGGCTTTCGCGCTATCTGCAGGCGAGCCATCTTGTCGCGGCAGAGGCGGTTTCCGTATTCAGAAAATCCTTTAACGAGGATCCATTGGAGGACAAGTCTGGTGCCAGCAGCAGCAGTTTGTAGACACGTGGCTCTGCGGATGTACGTATTTAACGTCGGTTTTAGTCAGATGGCCTTTTTGTGTATTATTTTCGGTTCTACGTGTAAGAACTGCGTTCCATTTGGCGTTCGCAACGCTCTTGGAATCGTTTGTTGTTTGTCAAAGAAAGAAGGACAAACAAGGACATGTAAGACGTACACCAAGGATAGGTCATTTTTGATACCCGGCATTCGTGTATATCACGTGTATATCACGTTTTAACTGCGTGCGACGTGGCTAAAGCCCCTTGCACAATTCCAAGCAACAGGTTGTTGGTTGATAGATAAACGACTAGCGTTTACATTTGCGCAGTAAATGCTCTGAAGCGTTCTTCTTTTCTTTCTTTCTTTATTGAAAGAACGGAGAAAAGGAATGTTTCGAAGTATTCGTAGCATTAAGTGGACCGCAGCTTATCACGCATTTTCCGTGCGATCTAATTGACTCAAACGTCCAGTCTAATTTAAGTTAACAGATCTGTGAAACCCTTCTTTCTTTACATTTTACCAGAATACGCATTTCGTAGCTATTTTATATATTGCATATTAAGTATTTTCATACATAACACTTCTGATTTTCATGCTTAGTTATAGATAGAAATGAGTGTATTTGGTCCTTGGATTTTTTATCTCTAGGTAGACCGCCATTGCTTCAGCGGGCAGACCGCCATTAAATTTCACTGCTGTGTGCATCTGGCAGTTGTTTGTCACATTGGTAAGTCCACTTGAAAAGTTAGACTCTATGTATTTTGATGGCTTTTGATACATGCAATTTTGCATCACAATTTTATATTGTTAAATAATAAATTATAAATAATCGTTTGATAATAGTAACAACGGTATAGATAACATTAATAATTTTATTACTTGACTTATTTCATTCTATTTTTGACAACTCGTATAATACATTAACTGTGGCTAAGGTCTATACTATGTCGTAGTGTAGGTCTTAGCTACATTTCTGGTAAGTCAGTCCAAAATATGCAGCTTCGTTCTCTATCCTTTTTATCTGTATCGGCCAGCCTTCTTTTCTATAGTTTATTTTATACTGTCAGTTTTTTTAATTTTGTTATATTTTTTTCCATTACCACGTTTGTTATAGTGATTGTGCAGTAGAAAATTTGAAAAAATAAATGTTTTTAAAGAATAAAGATACATATACTTTGAAATCTATGTATTTTATATAAACATATATTTAAATATATTTGCAGTTTATTTCAGAACATGCCAAAAAACATACCGTTTCATAAGCTTTTCAAGTCAGTTAAAAGGCGGAAAGTGAATGTTGAAGTTGTAGAAGAACTCAATTCAACAGATTCTTCAATTGAATTCGATCAATCGCATATTCAGCAAGCACATGCTTCCATTAAAAGCCAAACTTCCGTAATACCAGATTTTCTTCATAATCAAAAAGAATCTAAACTTTCTCATTATTCTGAACTTTCTCATCATTCTGAACTTGCTCACCATTCTGAATTTTCTAATAATTATGATCATTTTGAATACTCTGAACACTTTGATTTTGAGAATAACGATGATTATAGAGAAGATAATATTTTATATAAAAATATTGACCCTAATGATCCTCTCCACTATTCGGATTCACCATCTAATTCGAGTTATTTTGGATCTAGTACAAATTCAGTTTCTGCTAACTCAAAAGTGCTCAAATTTCTTCGCGGTTGGGCTTTAAAATATAATATAACGCACGAAGCCACTTCAGCTTTATTGAAAGGTTTAAAAGAAAATCACGAATGTTTTGCTGATGAATTAGAATCCAGAGAGCTGTACATTGTTTTACGGTGGAAAGGAACGGAATTCAGATTATTTATTTTGTATCTATAGGGCCAATTGTTCTAAAAAATGTTCTGAGTGAAGAGAAATATATTTATTTCTTAGAATTTCATTTTGCACTAAGAATTTTATTAAACGCGAATCTTTGTAAAGAGCAGGAACTTCGTGAATTTGCCAAAGCTCTTTTAAGACATTTTGTTCAGTCGACTGCAATATTGTACGATAAAAATTTTATTACCCACAATTTCCATAATAACATTCACATAGCTGACGATGCAGATTATTTTGTCAACAAGTTAGATGATTTCTCCCTAGATACGATATCTGCATTTCCTTTTGAAAATTTTATGCAGAACATTAAGAGAAAAGTCAGAGGACGCAGTAAACCACTTGAACAAATAGGACGACGAATTGGAGAAATAATGTCGTTTGAGTCTCATTATTTAACGGAAAATCGCCAAGATAATCAATTTCCAAAGTTTTTTTATCCCCATAATACCGGTCCGGTGTTACCAGGTTGCACGCGTCAGTATCGTGGAGTTGCTCTTCCAAAATTCAAAATAACAAACCAAAGTCCTAATAATTGCTGTGGTACTATTGCCGGAACTATCATTCAAGTTGAGAATATAGCTTTTTCAGAGCGTTTACAGGTTCCAATTGTTATTGATAAAGAATTTATTAACAAATGCGACTTTTACACTATACCTTCTGAGAGTTCCCGCGTAGGGATATTTAAAGTTAAAAAATTATCTAATCTCAAAACGTGGCCATTGTCAGAAATTACTATAAAATATGTACAGTTGCCGTACAAAAACGGCTATGTTGTATCATCAATTTTACATTGTGACGATTTTACATTGTGACACACTTTAATGGAGCATATCATCTATTTTACATTGTGATACGCTTAAATAGACCCTCGGATGCTATGTCTTATACTTTTCTATTTCACTCCATTTATTCTATTTCATTCCATTTCTCTCTTTATCTGGTATTATATCTTATGGGCTTATTCAGAACTTGATCGGATCAACTATTATAGAAATTTGATAATCTTGGGTACTTGCAACTCGTCGGCTCGCGATATAGATACGGGACGATCTCATGCTGAGTGTATACTTAGCATTATCGTGTCTGATATCAACGAAGCGTATATCACCGTTGTGACAAGAAATATTAGAGGTAAAAGTAATTCACTTATGATTATATTATACAGGGTTATTATACTTAATTTAGTTATTATACTTTAGTTATTATACTTAATTAAGTATATTATACTTAAAAAATTGTTAGATATTTTAAGAGCAGTTACGAATGTACGTATTTTTTGTATTTCCACAGAAGTTAAGAATAATTAATATAAGTGATCCAATTAATTCGACAGATACAAATATGAACGATAATTTACCAGATATAAATGATAAAGTTACTGCTAAAAAATCAGTACTTGCTAGTAAAATGTGTACTGAAAACAATGTGAAAGAGTGGTCTATTGTTTACTTTGAAATTGACGAAGAAGAGGATATTGAAGGTTTCAACGATCTTATTCCATCTTCATGGATTACGAATATGGGAACATTGAGTTGGTATTCTATGGCTGAACATAAAGCGACAATACGTAAATTAGTGAAACAGTGTGTAAAAGCCGATTTGAAGTGGAATTGTTTTTGTATCCAGAAGATACAAGAAGGCATTGGTAATGTTAACAATGAGAATTTTTTGACAAATAATTTGTTTTTCAATGATTTATACATTCTTGCACTTATAACTGAAATTCATGATTTTTGCAGAAAACTATGATCAAGGGATGAAAATGCTCATAAAAATTGCTAAATATCCTAATGCTAAAGTATATTCGGACATCGAAGAAAAAGGCAAGGGGAAACGCTTGAAGAAACCAATAAAACATTTTGAATCGGACAAAGAAAATGTCGAAAAAAGACGAAAGTTGATACCACCAATACCAAAATTGTCGAGCAAGTCGGCGCGGACAAATCGGCCATTGTCTGACACTGACAAAGTGAAGAAAATGGTAAAACGGTTATATATGTAGATGAAGTTTTAACATGTTTAGATAACAATAAATAACAACCGATTTTTTCTTATAGGAAATAAATGTTCGTGAAATATCGAAGAACAAAGATGATGATATACACTGTGAGGGAGTAAAACTCTCAAAAGAGGAGTTTCTTTTGTACAGAAGTACGCAAATCAAAGCCTACAGCTACTTCAGAAGGAATATGCAGTTCTTCAAAATTTTCTTTGAGTGCCAAAGGATGTAAAATACATACAAAAAGTCATAGATGTGCTTATACCTCTGAAGGAGAAGTCACGTTAGAATCTCTAGCAGATGCAGTTTGTTATCTCAATGGTATGTTGATAATATCGTTGTTTATGTATAAATGTAAGATTTTTCTATTGAATGTTATATTCAATACATACGCGTGTAAACAAAAAAAAGCAACTTATGTAGTTTACAAGCAAAGTTTGTTTATTTTATAACCTTGTTTGCGAATGGATTGAAAAGGAGTGTATACTTATTTAAATGATGAAATAAATACATAAATCAACTAAAATTTTTTATTGTAAGTTGTTAACGATTATTCAACACTGGCGAACATAAATTACTAAAATATTATTTAAAATACTTTTTTTAAGTAGTGTTATTATTACTATTTAAAAAAAATAGTTTAAAATGAAAAATTGTTACTATTTTAGTAATAAAATTATATTATAATTGAAAATAAATGTTTTAATACACTATTACATTAGTTTGGCTCACAATATGGTTTATGCCAATTATATTTGTTCGGGATTGTCAATCCACGCGATCGATCACCGCGATCGATACCGCTAACGCCATCCCTGAGCCGCCCCCTGAACGAGGCGATTTCGCGCCGCACCCTTCTGCATCCCCTCACCGTGCCTTCTCGCGCGTCGCGCTATCGATCCGGACAAGATCCCGTGATCCTGGTAACCGCGCTTATTGGTCGAATCATGTAGCGTCATCGAATACTCCGGAAGCAGGCCCGCGAGAGCTCCGGTCCCGTCAGTGGAAAATAGTAAGGCGGTTCAAGTGGTAGTCCTGCCGACTTGCACCCGTCTCCCGCAATTATACTCCGGTTCACGCGGACTCTCGCCGGCGTGCATCCGTAACATCAGCACGTTCGTTCCACGCGGTTTTACGCCCCGTCGTGCATACGGACTGCAAGTGATCGTGCCATCAAAGCACTCGCGAATAGTGTCTCGCAGGCACTCGCAACCGCGCCGTTCGCGCGCTCGCTCCCGCTTGTACAGTGCGGTGACGAATATTTACGCCTCCGTGCGTCTGCAGCTTCACCCTCGCCGTACGCGAGTGGTGAATTTAAATTAAAACTGAAGTGCGCGTCTCAGCGTTACGTACTCGTCAAAGGGCGCTCATGTATCGACGTGAACATTTGTACGCCGAAATCACGTGCACGCCGTGAATAACTGCCGCGCCTCAATATAAGAGCCATTCGGCAGAACATTTCCTGTGTAATAAACGATCTCTGTGCATAATTGTCAGTGTCCGCTCAATATTATAGTAGAAACTTCACAAAATTGAGTTTATATTTGATTAATGTTTAATTTTTTAGAACAAAGTTAATAACATTCTGTTTTTTATTACTTTCAGCTGAAATGTTATCATGTAAACAGGTCTTGCGCAAAACGGACAAAAATTTAGAAAGTTTTTTAGAAACAGAGATGATGGCGAAAAAATCTACAACTGAAAAACCTACTACTGCAGTGCATATTTTGGATAAATTTCCAATAACAAATCTGGACGATCTAAAAGAAATCGAACATAGACTAAAGGACGAAACTTTTTATTCGGAAGTGGTAAGATATTTGATTCTTTTTCGAGCTCTCGATCTTCATATATATACAGTACTCTTCATAAGTTTGGAAACACCCTACGTTTTACGGATAAATAGTCGCACGGCAGCGATTTGTGCAGATTTTTGGTATGAATATATCGTAAAACGTTCAAATGATGATATACATTTCCACCTGGGACCTGAGAGATTTATTAACAAGAAAAAAAGACTTCAATGGGCTAATACTCTTAGCTAATAAATCTCAGCAGCGATTTCTTTGCAGCTATGTATCCTTTAAGGTTCTTAGCTGTATGTATATATATATATATATATATATATATATATATATATATATATATATATATATATATAATATATATAAACTATAATTTTATAAAATTTATAGGTCAATGCCCTACATTTATCAGTTATGGGAGAATCTGTTAAAAAAAAAGGTCAATTCCGTTCTTCGGATGATTCTGGACGATAAACTAGCAAGCCTCTTTAATTGGAAGGGTCAACGAGGAACCAAATTGAAGTTATCGAAGCGCCGAATAACCAAAGTAATGATCGGTAAGATTTTATATTATTTTACAGTTAATCTTTTTGCTACGGCTGATTTGCCACCATTACGCTGCACAGGAAAGCGAGCCACGAATGTATACTTTGCCGCAGAGAGTCTAATTTGTCCATTTCTATAATTTCCAATGTACATAAACTTTAATCTCGGCTCTCGTTAACTTTAACTTATCTTTTCTTGCTATAATAATGTTATATTTTTTCTTACAGATGCGGTGAATAAGGAATTTCCAACAATAAACGAGACGATGTTTGGTAGAAAAGCGGGACCATGGTTAGCTCAGGCTACTTTTTGTATGAAAAAGTAAATATACATTTTAGTATTACGAAGAAAGAAGCGAGAAGAAAATTGAGGGAATGGAGAAAGGGAAGAGAAGGAGGCAGCGTTTACAAGGAAAAAAGAAAGGGGTTTAGGGAGATATGTAAGAGAAAGAAGGAAGAAGAGAATAGGAGATGGGAGAGAAAGGCAGAGGAAGCAAAGAGTGAATCAGAGGTCTGGGAGGTAGTAAATAGGGAGAGAAGAAGGAGGAGGGGAATTGAGGAGGGGATTGAAGAGAAAGAGTGGAAAGAGCACTTTATGAAAGTGTTAGGAGGCGTAGAGGGGAGGGTGAGGATGGGGACGGAAGGGGAGAGGGAGGAAAAGGAGGGGGAGGAGAAAGAGGACATAAGCTTAGAAGAAATGAGAAGAGTAATGAGGAAGTTAAAGGACGGGAAGGCAATGGGAAGGGATGGAATACCGAGCAAGGCATGGAAGCGCGGAGGGAAAGAGTTGGAGAAGTAGGCGTGGAGATTTGTCAACAGGGTGTGGAAAGGAGGAGGGTGGCCGGAAAATTGGAAAGAGGGAATAATTGCGCCGATTGTAAAGAAAGGGGAAGGAAAAAAGGTGGAGGAGTATAGAGGGGTGACAATAATGTCGTCGTTATATAAGGTGTATACGGCCGTATACTAGCGGAGAGGTTGAGAGAGGAGCTAGAGGGGAAGAGAATAATTCCTCAAAATCAGACAGGTTTCAGAAGGGGAATGGGAACTATTGATAATATCTATGTGTTGAACTTCTTGGTGAACAAAAGGTTGGAAAAGAAAGGGGGTAAATTGATTGCATGTTTTGTGGATCTTAAGGCGGCGTTTGACTCGGTAGACAGAGGGATACTAGAAAAATGTGTTAATCGAATTTATGACGTGAAATACTTCAATGCTTTTTATTATATTTTCTGACTATTTGAACATTTTATCTTTTAGACTCTTCTTTTTTCAATATTTTACATAGCTATCATTTTTAAAACCCAGCGAAAAATAAAAAATTATGCTCTTACTTTTATTCGCAGTTTTGGTTACATATGTACATATAATATTTAAATACCTCATTTAAATGAGGGAAAGGAGAATAAGAGAAGGGTTGGTGAGAAGGACGGAGGAGATTCTGAGGGAGACGAGAAGTAGGGTAAGGGTAGGAAACGAAATAGGAGAAGCGTTTTGGACGGGGAGGGGGGGGTAAGACAGGGGTGCCCTCTGAGTTCGTTATTGTTCAACGTGTTGTTAGCGGATATGGAGGAAGAAATGGGCAAAGTCAAATGGGGAGGGATAATGTTAGGAGGGAAGAGGGTATATACGCTGGTGTATGCGGATGATATAGTGCTAATTGCAGAGGACGAGGATTAAATGAAGAGCATGATGGAAAGACTGGAAGGGTATCTACGGAGGAAGAGACTGGAGCTGAATGTGGAAAAAACAAAAATAATGAGGTTTAGGAAAGGAAGAGGGAGGGATTGTAAGAGAAGATGGAGATGGGAAGAAAAGGAAATAGGAGAGGTAAGGGAGTTTCGATATCTAGGTTACAGGTTTCAAAGGAACGGAGGGCAGGAAGCACAGGTAAGGGAAAGAATCAAAAAGGCGGCCGCGGTGATGGGTAAGGTGTGGGAGATAGGGAAGAGGAGATTTGGAAAAGACTGGGGAAAAAGAATGTGGCTGTTCGATAGACTGGTGTGGACGGTTATGGGATATGGAGCAGAAATATGGGGATGGAAAGAGAGGGAAGGAATGGAAAGGTTGGAGGAAAGGTATAGCAGATGGATCTTGGGAGTAGACGGAAGGACGCCATGGTATCTGGTAAGGGAAGAGCTGCAAAGGGAGAAACTAAGAGGGAGGGCGGGGATGAGGGCATGGAGGTTCGAGAAAAAGCTAGAGGAGGGGAAAGAAAGTGAGCTGGCGAAGCTGTGTTGGGAAGAGTTGAAGGGAAGGGAGGAGGAATGGAAAGTGGAATCAAGCTGGGAACGAGAGAGAGGAAGTTTCTTCGAAGACAGGGGAGTGGGATTAAAAGAGCTGGAAAGGCTGAGAGAGGAAGGAGACGAATGGTATCATAAGCTATTTAAAGGAGATAAGGAAAAACAAAGGAAGGAGAGATGGAAAAAGATCAAGGAATCGGAATATAATAAATGGTATAAGATAATAAAAGGAGAGGGCATTCCGGGATATCTGAAGAAGGGTTGGGGAGAGAGCAGGTGGAGTAGGATAGCGAGGTTTAGATTAGGGAGTGAGATGAGAGAGAGCAGGTACTGGGAAGAGGAAGAAAAGAAGAAATGTAGACTGTGCGAGGATAGGGAAGAAACGTGGGAGCATGTATGGGAGGAATGTAGAAGATGGAAAGCAGGAGAAGGAAGCTGGCAGGAAGCGGTGGGATGGGTATTGGATGAGGAGGGGGGAGGAGAGGAATAGATGATGGAGGTGGAGGGGGAGAGAAGGGAAGTGGGGGGAAAATAATGGAGAGTAGAGAGGAGAAGGAAGGGAAATCAGAAAGGAGAATGGAAGAAGGCAGGAGTAGAACGTGGGCAGAGGAGGACGGGAGAGCGAGGACGGAGGAGAGGCGCCTGAGGGACGCGGACGAGGGCAGTGAGAAGCCGAGACGGGAAGGAGGAAGGCTGAGCGACGCAGAAGCGGAGGAAGCGGAAGGAGCCAAGTGGGGGAAGGAGGAATGGGGAGGGACAGGGAATTTAGAATAATTGTAAGGTCGTAAAATGGCCAGGGTTATGGGGGTGAGAAATGTAAGAGGTTTGGGTACGTTCCTCATAAAAACGCCTTGTAGATTGTAAACCCTACAGGGATATACAATAAAATTTACATACATTTTAGCCCTTAAAGAGCACACCTCCGAAAAATTCCGTAAAGCGCACTGGGGGTATGAGATACCCCAGTGTCTTTAAGTATGTACTGTAACGACGCTATTGACTATTTTATTGCATAAAAATTTCTGAATGAAGTTAAAGTCATGTATTTTAAGGATAAACAACAGTTATAGCGATTTCTTAAAATTAACATTGTTTAAAAAATTATTGAAAAAGAAAGGACGGCAAAAATGTCACTTTTCACTTAAAATTGAATAACTTTGGCAATTTTTAATATTTTAAAGTAAAAATTTAGGTGGATACTCTTGAGACATGGTACTTACAAGAAAAAATTATTACAATAGTGCGCGTTTCAAAAAAGGTATTTATTTGGAGTATTTATTGAAAGTAAGGATTTTGTGAGAAATGAAATATTGGATTTTGCATGTTTTTATGGGTTTAATCTTATTTTTCCAAGTACAAAAAATAAAAAAATGACATTTTTAATGTTTATAATTAAAGTAGTATACATAAAAGTTTTATTCCAAAAAATTAAATTGTATGCCATCTACATAAAAACATTAATATAAAAAATTACGTAAAGCGCACTGGGGGTATGAGATACCCCAGTGTCTGTAAGTATGTACTTTAACAACACTATTGACTTAAAATTAATATAAAAAAAACATTGTAAAAAAATTCATTTCACATTTTAGTGTATACTTACGTTTGACAGATGTGAAATAATAAAAAAAAATCGTCAGAAAAGGAACTCTACTATTCACTATATTGACGTAGAGCGCACACGGGGTATGACATACCCCACGATCTCGACACGTCTTATTCGAATGGCTACCACAAGCACACCGATGCTTGGACGAACGGTTCTGCTGCTCGAACATAAAGTTAATACTCCAAACTAATACCATATGTCGCTGCAAGTTCAATTTTCTACATTTTAATGGGACTTATCAGAGCACAAAGTTTGGAGTGGGGTATCCTACACCCCATGTGCGCTTTAAGGGTTAGTATTATATAAGATTTACTTTGCAAATTTGGTTATGGTTATTATATAGATATATATCTATAAGTCAAAGATTTATGAGAAGTCATTGGACTGTACAACATTAATTATATTTGTTCATTAATACTGATATATTTAACATTAACAGACACACCGCAACACACAGGCAACAATAACGAGGCTCATTCAGATGACAACGATAATGACTCTGAAAACTGCAAGAGTAGTAGTGATGAGAACAATGAGGAAAAGAATAATGAGGAAAAAAATTTCCCATAAAGATATTTTATAAAGATATTGTATAAAGATATAAAGATATTTTTAGTATATGATAAATATATTAGACATGTAAGAAAGAAAAAAAAATATAATGGGGCATTCTCCGCGTGTCGGAGTCCTCTCCTGCCCACTTCAATTTTTGACATAATTCAACCAACCAGGGCTTAAAATTTTCGTTGAAGTGTCTACTTTTTAATGCCATGTGGTCTTTTGTGAAAATTCAAAATGGCGGACTGATGCAGCGCCGAGAATGAAGAAAGTAAAAAAAATTAATTGTATATCTTCTTAAAAAATGCAGAAATGTCACTTGATTTGGATGAAACTTGGTACTAGGGGGTTTTCGAGGTCGTTGATACCGAATGTGAAGTCAAAATTCGGAAATTCAAGATGGCTGATCCAATATAACCGACCGAAATGCAGAAATGTCACTTGATTCGGATGAAACTTGGTACTAGGGGGTTTTCGAGGTCGTTGATACCGAATGTGAAGTCAAAATTCGGAAATTCAAGATGGCTGATCCAATATAACCGACCGAAATGCAGAAATGTCACTTGATTCGGATGAAACTTGGTACTAGAAGGTTTTCGAGGTTGCTGATTCCAAATCTGAAGTCGAAATTTGGAAATTCAAAATGGCGGATTAAATATGGCCGCCCGTAATGCAGAAATGTCACTTGATTCGGATGAAACTCGGTACTAGAGGGTTTTCGGGGTCGCTGATTCTGAATGTGAAGTCGAAATTTGGAAATTCAAGATGGTGGATCCAACCCAGCGAGAAATGACCCATCGAATCGACATCAAATTGACGTCGAAAACATATATCGAAAAGTAATTGAAATATTCATCGATCTCGGTGGAAATGTGGTATCACTTTCGATGACTTTTCAATTCAGAATAAATCGATTTCGACTTGATATTGATTACTATTTCCTCACTGCAGCTATTATTAGAAACCATAAAACATGATCTTTTTCTTGTATTATACATTAAAATAAATAAACATATTCACATTCCACTACTTATGTGTTTAATAGTATATCGAAAATATATCAAAAATTATCTATTTATTTATCCCCAATATCTTTATTAGAAGAGTACAAAACTTACAATAGAAATAATTTTTACAATTAATTTATTGATCTGGGTAGAATTGCACATATATGCACATTTATTATTACAAAAATATATTACTTAAGTCTAGATAGAGTTGCATATATATGTATTTATTATCAAAAACATATATTGTTTAAGTCGCTAGATAGAGTTGTACATATATGTATTTATAATCGCAAATATATATTATTTAAGTCTAGATAGAGAATATATATTGCACATATTGTATATTTATTATCACAAAAAAACAGATTTGACAGATTGACTTAGTGCAATTAACATAAATTGATTCAGTGTAATTAAGATTTAGGAAAGTTTGTCATTGAATGAAGTTTGTCATTAATGCATTTTTTTACAAAGTCAATTCGTTTAAATTAAAAATAAATAATTAAAAGTAAAAGTAAATGGTTATTTTATATCCCAAGTAAATTGCGCCATAACTTGTTCCTAATATACTGATCATATGTACGTCAAAATATAAATAGTCTTGTATGCAAAATGTAAAAAAAGACATAAATTGTAAACAAATTAATATTAGAATTAGTAGAACAGATGTGTATTTAATTTTCTCTCTTTTATGAGTCTATATTTTGAAATGTTTGACTTTGAGAATAAAATGTCTGTACAAAATCAACATCTCTAACAATAAGTTAAATAATTGTTGAAATAGATATAATATAAACACTTGCTATGTTAAATGTCATAAATAGCATATAATAATTACTGATATACCCATATGGAAAAATGCACTCAACTTTCGGTGTTAAAAAAACCGTTAAAAAAACACCATAGAAAAACTCTTAAAGTTGGGAGTGATTTCGGACCGCCAATTGAAGGTTAACCATCATTTGAAGGTTAATTTTTAATTGGAGGTTATACCCAATTTTAAGGGTTTTTCTTTGGATGATGATTAATCTTCAAGTGATAGTTAACCTTTAATTAATGGTTAATCCTTAAAAATGACGGTATAAACCCTAAAAATATGAATCCTCAAATGAAAGTAACAAATATATGGCGTCCCAATGAAAATCTCTTAAGGGCTCCGCTCGCTGAACCGGACTCCTCGCCTCGACTCTCCCTCTCGGACGCTAGCTGCCGCAGCTCTCCCTTTCCTGACAGTGAGCTCTCTCTGATGATCCGACTCTCGCTCGGTTGGTCTCCAGAACACGTGCCGCAACGATCAATCCGTTAAGAAAGAGGTAACAGACTCAACACGTTCGAAGAAACGCAAGCAAGTGCGGCCATGACACCTAACTAGTGAGGAAAGAGGTGGGGCCGGCAGGGGCTCTTTGAGAGTGGCAACTCGCGCATCGCGCCATCTAATGTGAAACGATCGGGCGTTGTAAAACGCGAAAAGAATTCGAGCGCAATATCTGAACAAATTATTTAATTTTTAATAAGTCCAATTATTAATATTTATTTTCATAATTAAACTTATTTTTTATTTTGATAAATGTAAATACCTTATTGTATTAATATTTAATATTAATAATTTAATTAGTTGCTTAATTTAACTTCTTGTTTAATAAATGAGCGGATGTAGTACTGAAAATGTACCTGTTTATAATATTTTAATTTTCAAAATTGTCAAATTACAAACAGGAATTTTAGTTGTGACTTTTACAGTTATAAAGTAACTAGAAATGGAAGCCTAAAAAAATTAATATTGTAACGCAATTATTATAATGCTCAAATCATAAAATATTTACATTATCCATGTCTGCCAATACAATATAATTTTTTATTCATATTGTATTTTATATAATGGCAAGTTATTATATATTTGACAGGCAAATCAAAATAGCTTCGAATCGATATCGAAATGATGAAATATCGATGTCTTAACAAAAAATACATAATTTGCCTGTTTACAGTCTGGCGCGATGAATGTATGTCACAAATAATCTCTTCTTTCAAAAATGTCATAAAGCACAAACATCGAAATAAGCTCCAAATTTCGAGCATTATTTCGATATGGATGTAATATCGATGATTTCGACGTCAATTTGACGTCGATTCGATAGGTCATTTCTCGCTGGGAATATGGCCGACCGAAATGCAAAAATGTCACTTGATTCACGTGAAAAAAACTGTCGTTTCAGGAGCGCCAAAAGCTGTCGCTGTAACACCGATAAGATGATTAGAACCCTTTTACGGTATTATTTTTAAGATCTAGATATTACATTCGTATTTAGAGACCTTCAAAAGTCCCTAACAATAATTTTGCATTGGTTATTGTTATAACTATTATTATGATTTTTTCTTGAAGTAATGGATAGTTTAGTTAGTTAATAATAACACGAAAGGAGGCGATGAGAGCCGTACATGCTTTTACAGAATTGCTTTTCCGGTGGTTCTTCAATCGTTGAATACGAATTTATAGCAGCAATTGAGAATTATATCGCCAGTAAGTGAAGAGAATTCAGCTTGGAGTATTTTATTCGACCCAACTGGCCAACTTTATTAAATAAAACGCTACGTTTCGACCTTTGGTTTAGGTCCTTTTCAAGCGTCACAAGTACAAATTATTAATAGTTAGACATAATGCCTGCTACGCCACATCTAGAACTATGAATAAAAAAAAAATAATAAAAATTATGACATGTAACATATATAGTCCACCATTAATATAAATAAAGTGCTTACATAATTTGTTCGTTGAAATTGTAATATACAAAAGACCGTTGACACGGCATATTCGGTCGTTCAATCGTCAAAAGAACTTATCATGTCGGAGATATAACTGTTAATGCGCGGACACGGAGAACAACAAACAACTAATGCTTGAAACGATCAAGAGGGGGGAACAGAATAAGAAGTGGGAAATTCCCAGTAAGCAAAAAATCATTATTACAATGTTATTGCAACGATATTCTATAACTTGTAATGTTGTTAAATATGTAGTTCTTAATGTTGTATAGAACATCATTATGAACATACTTTGACCACGATTCCGAAATTTCAGTAATGTTGAAATGGGAGTGCCATAATGTTGCAAATAACATTGTGCTAACGTTTTTCTATCATTTCTGCAATGTTTTTGAGATAAAAATTTAAATGTACTATCAACTTTATTACAATATTATATTAAGATTACCGTAATATTAATTTTAACATTTATTTAAAGTTCTTACTGATGTTTTATTTCTATTACAGGCAACATGTTTTCAATAAATATGCAATAGTAATAAAATATCTTAATATTTATTGTCTAATTAATATTTAGATTGCTTTTATAGACCAGGCTTGGACAACTTTGAGCTCCAGAACCACGACACTTCTTTTCTATCCACGGAAAGTAGGGGAGTGTCGTGGCTCCGGAGCTCGAAGTTGCCCAGGCCTGTTATATACTAATCTGCATTGGGGAATAATTCACTAATTATCATAAAAAAATTTTATTTATATAGAAATAATATATACCATATATTACATTTTTAGTTTATCACAATATAATATCTTTGGTGAAGGTCACTGATCCTAATGGAAGGTTTTAGGATAAAACTCATCTTTCAAATAAAAAAATCGAATACGGATACGAACAATCGGAGACTGATTATTAAACCACATACAGGTCTTTTAATCCTTAAACTTTTGGATTCTTAAACCACGAATCCTTAAACCATTTACTTCCTCGCTTAATCAATCCCTTACAGTGAAACAAGTTAAACGAGGACTGTATATGCGGGATGCAGACTGAGTCGAGATCAAACCTAAGACCCTTATTTTGTTACTATAATAATATATCACTCGCGCGGAGCTACGCAAGTAAGATAATATATTTATCACTTCCTGAAAAACAAAAGTAGAATTAAATTAGTGAAAAAGTTACTTATAAATTATAACGCGGCAAACTATAATGATTTTATTTTATAGAGAGTATATACCGAAATACATTACATTACCTTTTTAATGTTTTTTTCTTTCCTTATGGACGTTTGCGAATCTGAACCACTCCATTACAAAGTGTTCAAAATCTTTTTCTGTACTCCGAGGGAATATTGCTCTAAAAGCTTCTGGAATAAGAAAAATTCAATACAGTTTATTGTTAGATAAAAGAAATAAATAATGTTAATTTAACGGCAATTAAAACTTATGATAATTATTGAAATAACACAAAAGTTTCCGGAATAGTTTACATATATACTAAAACGATCAAAAGTATTAGTTTATGGATATATATTTTTCTTTTATTTCGTAAGAATTTTAATGTGTGTGTGTCCTGCTTTTTAACGATAATTGCCACAAAAAAATAGGAGACAATTTTAATAAATTCTGAGACATAAAACATAACATTTAATACTGCAAGTAATTATATATATATTTCTCTTAAAAAATTATTTTTAATACTTACTTTTAATGCTCAGAATTGTGTGCGTATCTCCAATTTTATAATTATTTTTTTTGGCCAGTCTGTAAACACATGGAGGCTAAGTCATCAGAAAATGTAACACTCAAACTTCTTCTAATAAAATCCTTTTCATGTTTCCCTCCAATTAACATAACCTTGTTCACCTAAAAAATTTATACTTGTAATTCTATATAATGCAGTTTATTATTATAAATTGCAAGAAAAATAATATAACGCGGGACGGCGTGATCGACAACCCCGTGCGGATCGAATCCGTGCCACGAGACCACACGAGACTGACAGCAGGCACGTAGCAGTCAGCCTCGTGGCCCGATTACATCAAGAATGTGTTCAATCTTTATTACTCTGGTATATTTCTTTTCTTCTGCAAATCTCTCTCTTATATAGGTCGAAAAATACATCTTGAATCACCAGCTACCTATTTACAGGGCACATATAGATTAAGTTCTTATCATATTAATATGCAAGTTTTAGAATATATTAATTACTTACCCATATAAAAATGTTGTATACAATTAAAATAAGCGCTCGACAGCACAAGCACAAACGTACGTATATATGACACACTCACGCATCATACGTATGTAAGATAATGCCACTACAGTCTCCAGAACTATTACTGCTTCCGATTGGCTGTCGCGACAAGCGTGCGTCTCTGCTCATGATCTTGACGCGCTCAAACAGCTGAAAATAATCGGCAGTAAATTACAAGAAAATAGCAAATAATTCCATCCAAAGAACGTTATTTATAGTTAACCTAAATTATAGGTTATAGATCATCATATCAACTATTCATAGCACGTATGGTCAATTGAGTTCTTATTATTAATATACAACTTTTAGAATACAATAGTTTATACTTACTTATATATAAATACTTATATATACTGTAAATAAAGAGCACTTCGCACTGCTCGATCCACACGCGTGTATACGCACTCACGCATCGTAGGATAATGTACGCATCATGGCTGTCGCGATAAGCGTTGCGCACAATATAAAACAATAACATTCTAACAACAGAAAATTAATATACTACCAACGTTATTTCCAAGTTCAAATTACAAGGAATTTTGAACTGTTGCATTGATCTCAAATAAATGTCAGAGTAACATTTGAAAAATATTTTCTGTAACGTTTTTAAAATATTTTAACAACATTCAGAAAAATCATATTACAAAGTAATATTTTTCAAATATATGTATAATATTATTAAAAAACGTTTAAAAAATACACATAAAGTAAATATTTCTAAACGTTAATTTAATGTTCCTTGCTTACTGGGTTACGTCTCTTTTATAATACGTTCGTAGAGAGCGTTGAACTTCTCTGTGTCTCTTTGTAAATTTATATTATTGTTGAATTTTTTTATAAAAAACATTTCTGCTATTTCCCTCTTCTTAGTCTGTTTCTCCTTTTGTAAAATTACTGGTTTCTTCCAGTCAAATTCGTGTCCATATGATGTTCTGTGACAGCTAACCACGGAATGATTACTGACATTCTTTTTTATATCGTTCTGATACTCCCTGAGACGCGTACATAAATGCCGTTTCGTATGCCCAATGTACACTGCATTACAATCTTTGCAGTTTATTTTATATACTAGTTCGGTTTGATTGAGATCATCTATCCTGTCTTTCTCTCTTTTTATTATGCAATCGAGTTTTTTAGAGACCGTGTATAGAGTACTGATATTGACTTTCTTTAAATCTCAACTTATGGACTCACTCAGATCTTTCACATATGGTAACGGTATACTATTCTTTGGATCAAAAATTATTTTACGAATTTATAGCTACGAACACGTATTTTTGAAAGAAGGTACCATAAAATTATTCAAACTATCCTGTCAGTCTTAGAATGACAGTTTTTGGCGCTACTGAAGCGACAGTTTTTTTCACTTAAATTAAGTGACATTTCTGCATTTTGGTCGGCCATGTTGGATTCGCCATCTTGAATTTCCAAATTTCCAAATTTCGACTTCTGTTTAGAATATGCGTTAGCATTTTCTATGTCGTGGTTTATTGCTCTTATTGTATTACTGCTACTTTCGTATTTTTGCTACTGTTGTTATATTTTGTCGTATTAATCGCTACTGTCGTATTTTACTGCTATTATCGTATAATTCTAATCCTTTCATAAATCTCAAAAGGACGCTTTTCATACGAAACTACTGTTCAGAAAATAGAATGTGTTCGAATTAAGAGTAAGGCTGGACAGAGCTTTCGAAGGTAAAACAGCACGGCGATGCTGTAGAGTAAAATCAATGAATACGTGAACTGCTTTATCGACCTCCCGTAAACACACTGGCGCCTTAGTAGCGATACCAATATTCTTTCGACCGTTGCCACGCTGCGCGTGCGCATCGCTGAGTGGCGCTTTCGTGTTGTAACATCCGGCCGGCGACGAGCTCGTCGTCATTCTCTGCCGGTCGCTCAACGAGTGAGCATTCGCTGGAATGCGTAGATACGCAGAATTACATTCTAGAACGTTCGAGAGATGGTCGATTAGACCGAATCCTGCTAAGATCTTAGAGGCATTCTCCCGAATAGCCGAGAGGTGCGAAAGGCCTCTAGCCTATTTCCGGACGAATATATTGCTGAGGACGGCTATTCTATTACGAAGGAAGTTTATCCGTACGGACGAGGACAGCCGTTATTGGCCTAGTTTACACCGTGCGTTTAGGCCGCGACCTATACCTTATATTCAACCCAAATACGATAGGTCGCGACGATGTAAACAGTTGCGACCTCGCTTGGGTCAGGTCTCTTTTTCGCGTGCCCTGACCTAAATTAGGCCACAGGACATAACGCGTGTAAACGCAGGTGACCTAAAGATCGCCTAAAGTGCAGAGAGTGTACCAATAGATACCGGTAGATGGCTCTGCGTTTTTAAGTTTTTTGTGCGAAAATTGAACATGGCAGATTAATCCGTTTAAGAAAATCCCCGTTATTGAGCACGACAGCTTCAAACTTGCTAAAAGGTATTGCTTTCTCAACAAAATAATATATATATAAATAATACTTTCACTTTATCGTTTTGACCGCCTTTGATTGTAGATTAAAAAGTTTACGGCAAGGCACCTATTCGTCCTCATCCGAGGACACTAAGAAAAAACCCCTCTGTTTCGCTCGCAGGACGCACAGGTACACAGTTTTGATGCACACGAACCAATATAACCGACAGACGAACGTTCCGATTTATCCAACCTAACCATATTTTTCCAGATTATTTGCGCATTTCTCCTCGCCGTAAATTCTCCTCACCCCGGATTTGATGATCGCGGTTTCCAGCGAAGTTATCGAGAAGCCAGTCTAGTCTGCCTTGTAAGCAGAACTCGTGGAGAGACGAAATTGTCTTCTGAAGCATAGCTGTGCCGTCCAGTTTAAAGTGTAACGTCGTTGACCTGATTAGATCCGTCGTAAGTCAAGATTCTTTTTACCTCGGACAGTTTACTGTTTTTGATGCACTCGAACAAATATAACCGACAGACGAACGTTCCGATTGATCCAACCTAATCATATTTTTTCCAGATTATTTGCGCATTTCTCTTCGCCGTAAATTCTCCTCACCTCGGATTTGATGATCGCGGTTTCCAGCGAAGTTATCGAGAAGCCAGTCTAGTCTGCCTTGTAAGCAGAACTCGTGGAGAGACGAAATTGTCTTCTGAAGCATAGCTGTGCCGTCCAGTTTAAAGTGTAACGTCGTTGACCTGATTAGATCCGTCGTAAGTCAAGATTCTTTTTACCTCGGACAGTTTACTGTTTTTGATGCACTCGAACAAATATAACCGACAGACGAACGTTCCGATTCATCCAACCTAATCATATTTTTCCAGATTATTTGCGCATTTCTCTTCGCCGTAAATTCTCCTCACCTCGGATTTGATGATCGCGGTTTCCAGCGAAGTTATCGAGAAGCCAGTCTAGTCTGCCTTGTAAGCAGAACTCGTGGAGAGACGAAATTGTCTTCTGAAGCATAGCTGTGCCGTCCAGTTTAAAGTGTAACGTCGTTGACCTGATTAGATCCGTCGTAAGTCAAGATTCTTTTTACCTCGGACAGTTTACTGTTTTTGATGCACTCGAACAAATATAACCGACAGACGAACGTTCCGATTGATCCATTAATTGACCATATTTTTCCAGATTAAAATGGAAGATAATAGCGAAGAAAGTGTAACGTCGGATGCAGTTTGTACAAATGTAAAAAACATTTCACAAAGTACAGTAAATATTAAAAAAAAAGGAATAAATTGGTCTGAAAAAGAGACAAATTTCTTCATTCAGTTGTGCATTGACAAACGAATTTTAAAGCTAATGGATGGAAAAAAATACAAACATATTGATGTTTACAAATTTTTAGAATCTGATATGAAAGAAGCTGGTTTCATCAAAAGTGCCACACAAATGCAATTCAAAATGAAGCATTTAAAAGAAATGTATTATAAATGTAAACGAAATAATTCAATCAGTGGGCATGATCGTATGTCATTTCAGTATTTCGAAGCAATGGATGAATTGCTTGGTAGTCGACCATCGGTTCAAGCAGTTGATGGTGTTGGTATCGAATCTTCAAGTGCCTCAGAAACTCAGGAAGTTGAAATCATAGGTATATATATATATATATATATATATATATATATATATATATATATATATATATATATATATGTATATATATAGATATATAGATATATATATATATATATATATATATATATATATATATATATATATATATATATATATATGTATGTATATTTTTCCCGTTTTAACTACTTTATTTATATTTCATACAAATAATATAGATTTATTTATATTTCAGAAGGAACGGACAGTGATACAGAATTTCTGGCAAAAAACGTTATTGTGGAAGTGGTAGATGCACCAATCGCTAGCTCAGATAAGAATAAAAAGGGAAGTAGAAAAACTGGAGGTCAGTATTACAGATATTTATGTAGTTGTCTAGGAAAGAATAGTTAATTATTTACACTTAAGCAGAAATCACGCAGTACTTTATTTTCTTTTATGCAGGACGGTTATCGAATATACAGAGGGGAGAACAATTCAGTGAAACGTTTGTCAAAAAACAAGCTGAGATGTTTCATGAAATTTTTACAACACAAAATCAATTGCTGAATAAATCTTTGCAAGAACAAATGGAAGAACAAAGGAAATGGGAGGCTGAGCTCATGGAAAAAGAACATGATCATCAAATGCAACAGATGGGCATGCTTATGGATGGATTTCTAAAAGGATTGCAAACGATCAACCAGCAGCAACAGTATCAACCATCATTTTATCCGACATTTCAGTCCTCCGTATATTCTTCGCTGACACCGTCATCTACTTTTGTGCGCAATCCTTCACCATCAATGTCTGCTTTAACACGCAGTTCAAGCTCGTCCATGTCACCAACACCGCAAACATTGCAAACTTTTGTGCCACCAGCTTCACCCTCTCCGTCTGCTACAACAGATTATGCTACATCACTGCCTTCCGCTTCATTAGAAGTTCCATTATATCCATCTAATCATGAATTACAGGTATCATCACCTATTTCACAAACCAGGTATTTTGTTCAACCCTCATATCCTTCGCAAACATCGCCTGCTACTGACAAAGTAACTAAATAAGTTTACAGTTTAAGTCATATATTTTAATGTTTTTCAACTTCCTGAGTTTTTGAGGCACTTGAAGATTCGATACCAACACCATCAACTGCTTGAACCGATGGTTTACGTTTTTATTGATCGTTTAAAATTACAGTAGTTTAAGTTGACATTAATCGTCAAAGTCATGTATTTTAATGTTCTTGTATGTTCTGTATGTCGCTACAAGTGTTTTATATACAGTAATAATAGTGCAAACGGATTATTAAAATAAGTTTATTTTGCAAAGTTAAGAAACAAGAAAAACTGTGATGAATATCATGCTCATGCAACTATCTAACGTTGGAATGTAAGGCAATAAGTTTTCATTAGTCGTTTACGTTTTTATTGATCGTTTAAAATTACAGTAGTTTAAGTTGACATTAATCGTCAAAGTCATGTATTTTAATGTTCTTGTATGTTCTGTATGTCGCTACAAGTGTTTTATATACAGTAATAATAGTGCAAACGGATTATTAAAATAAGTTTATTTTGCAAAGTTAAGAAACAAGAAAAACTGTGATGAATATCATGCTCATGCAACTATCTAACGTTGGATGTAAGACATAAGTTTTCATTAGTCGTTTACGTTCATATTGATCGTTTAACTTTACAGTAGTCGTTCATCACATATTTTAATGTTCTTGTATGTTGTGTGTATAAACTTATATAGCTACAATTTTCAATATAGTTTCCAAAGATTTTGTACAATACCTATATGCTACAAATAAAATATTTTAAAAATAAACGATATTATTGCTATTACTTTTTTTTGTTGAGAATAACATAATGACAAATGTATCATAACTATATCTAATTTTATTAAAATTATAAGACAGACTTACTAAAACAATGTATTCCTAATATATTTTTATTCTTATAAAATAATAGCTATCTCAGCATACTTCGGCGTAAAGGAAAATTTTGCGACAAATAAGTTGTTAAATGCTGACGAATGTCTGAACCCAAAATATTGTTCCGTTGACGGTTAACCACATGTCCTGGTTGTGGAAACAGTATTTCTGCATCAGCCACATGTTGAAGCCATTGCTGCATGAAGTATTCATTTGTGTATTCCAAAAAGTTCTGTAGAATGCAGCACGCGCTGGTTATATTGGGAACAAATGTATGCGATACATCTATTCTCTTCAGAAGAATTCTCCAGCGTCCTCGCAATCTCCCAAAAGCCATTTCTACAGCAACTCTCGCTGAATTTAAGTAAACATTAAAAGAATCTTGTTCGGGAGTCACTGAACCAGGGTAGCCTTTCATTAACCATGGTAACAGCGGATACGCTGGATCTCCAATGATCAAATATGGCACTTCCATACCATCAACATTTTTGCTTGACTGCAAGAATTATTAATAAAGTAATTGGAACATATTCTTTACTATTGTTCAATATAAAATAAATCTATTCGTATTTTCATACCTGTGGAATTAGTGTACGTACATTTTTATACAAATTAGAGTCTTTGAATACAGCAGCGTCGTGAGTATTTCCTGGATGTCGGATGCAAATATCTCTAAATCTATAAATGTAAAATATGAATAACTAATGATTTATAAACATGATTACATAAAAATAGTATGTATTACTTGCATACCTGCATTTGTCATCAACAACTGCTTGGAGATTGTATGAAGGCCAGCCCTTTCGATTTACGTAATCTCTATAGCCGTCAGCAGGAGCTAGAATCGGTATGTGCGATCCGTCAATGCAACCAATAATTTGGGGTATGTGACATCTCATTTCAAACCTATTTGCTATTTCAACAGCTTCGAATTCGTTCGGCATATGTAAGTAATCTGCCATCATCACGTTAATGGCATTCACAACTTTATATAAACATTTCTTCACCGTAGATTTGTGGATACCAAAAATATTACCGACTACTCGATACTCTGCACAACTTGCCAATTTGTATAAAGCAACAGCCACTTGTTTTTGCACCGAGAGTGGTTCTCTGGACTTTAAAAAAATAGGTTTTGGTTTTAATTCTTTTTTAAGAATATTACATAATTTATTAAATGTATCCTTGCGCATTTTGAAACTTTCAAGCCACTGTGCCTCATCATATGTATTCAAAACAATGTCATCCCAAAAGTGATAACTTCTACGTTTCATCCAAAGACGTCTATTCGAGACAAAGCAGAATTCCGCAAGATTCATAGGTGGTAGCAACATTTGTACATCCATAATCAAATTCCGGGATCTTTTAATTTGTAGATAAATTCTTTTCCATACTTGCTGTCTTCTGTGTATAATTTTCAATAACCTTGCAGTTCGTCGTTTATTATTTTCAATTACCATCATTTGTATCATACTTATAAAAAGTTCTGTGTACTGTAACGCATTCATTGTGATGAAAATATATCGAGCTCTGCTTATAAGGCAGACGAGACTGGCTTCTTGATAACTTCGCTGGAAGCCGCGATCATGCGCTTCAAATCCGGAGTAATTTACGGCGAGGAGAAATTCGCAAATAATCTGGAAAAATATGGTTAGGTTGGATCAATCGGAACGTTCGTCTGTCGGTTATATTTGTTCGTGTGCATCAAAAACAGCAAACTGTCCGAGGTAAAAAGAATCAAGAGACACGGTAGTGTCTCGCGCCAAGTACACGCGGAGCGAGACCAACCGTGACTCTTTTACGCGACGCGACGATTTGCAAGTACTCGAGATGTTGAGATCTCGATAACGAGTGAACGGATCAAGTTCTAAATAGGCTTGATCGATAGCTTGGGGTCGATTTGGGGGGGGGGGGTCCGTTCTTTTCATTTTTCCGCTACGTGCCCTACGAGCGGAGATATTGCGAGCAAAAGTCGAAATGTGAAAATTTTATATTAAGATACTCCTCCTCCTCCTCCTAACGCCGATTGTATATATATCACGTGATCAGAGAAAACGTCACTTTCACTTTTTTGCCACTGGCGGTGGCGGTGCTAGTATCGCCAGTTTCGATATTGTGCGCGCATTATTATCGATCTAGTAGGTAGATTATTATAGGTCGATAGACTTATCGGTCAGGAGGAAGGAAAGTGAAAGAGGCGGGTGCCATTAAAACAAAAGAAGAAGAAGAAGGTCAGGAGGAAGATTTTTATATTTAAGTAAATTAGGTACCGTGTCTCTTGATCAAATAATCTTGATAATAAATAATATTATTATAATATTATTATATATATTATTATTATTATCAACCCAGCGAATAAATCCATCGAGTCGACATAGGTTACCGACGACGAGGTCCAGATAGTGCGCTCCGTAGTTTTCGGTGTCTAGGTGTATTAATACTTTGAATTCGATGTCTACGTGTCTCAGATTGTCGACGACGAGGTCCAGATAGTGCGCCCCGTAGTTTTCGGTGTCTAGGTGTATTAATACTTTGAATTCGATGTCTACGTGTCTCAGGTTGTCGACGACGAGGTCCAGATAGTGCGCCCCGTAGTTTTCGGTGTCTAGGTGTATTAATACTTTGAATTCGATGTCTACGTGTCCCAGGTTGCCGACAACGAGGTCCAGATAGTGCGCTTCGTAGTTTTCGGTGTCTAGGTGTATTAATACTTTGAATTCGATGTCTACGTGTCCCAGGTTGCCGATGACGAGGTCCAGATAGTGCGCTCCGTAGTTTTCGACGTCTAGGTGTATTAATACTTTGAATTTGATGTCTGCGTATCCCAGGTTGCCGATGACGAGGTCCAGATAGTGCGCTCCGCAGTTTTCGACGTCTAGGTGTATTAATACTTTGAATTCGATGTCTACGTGTCCCAGGTTGCCGATGACGAGGTCCAAATAGTGCGCTTCGTAGTTTTCGGTGTCTAGGTGTATTAATACTTTGAATTCGATGTCTACGTGTCCCAGGTTGCCGATGACGACGTCCAGATAATGCGCTCCGTAGTTTTCGGTATCTAGGTGTATTAATACCTTGAATTCAATGTCTACGTGTCCCAGGTTGCCGACAACGAGGTCCAGATAGTGCGCTCCGTAGTTTTCGACGTCTAGGTGTATTAATACTTTGAATTTGATGTCTGCGTATCCCAGGTTGCCGATGACGACGTCCAGATAATGCGCTTCGTAGTTTTCGGTGTCTAGGTGTATTAATACCTTGAATTCGATGTCTACGTGTCCCAGGTTGCCGATGACGACGTCCAGATAGTGCGCTCCGTAGTTTTCGGTGTCTAGGTGTATTAATACCTTGAATTCGATGTCTACGTGTCCCAGGTTGCCGATGATGACGTCCAGATAATGCGCTCCGTAGTTTTCGGTGTCTAGGTGTATTAATACTTTGAATTCGATGTCTACGTGTCCCAGGTTGCCGACGACAAAAAACTATAGCGCGAACTTGACGCGGGACACTACCGTGTTATAGGTTATATATGTGACTGTGACAGCTGGTGACAGCGCGCTAAACGCACTGTCTGCACTGCGCGCAGTACACACACACGTATACATCGAAACTGGCGATTCTAGCAGCACCGCCAGTGTCGAAAAAGTGAAAAGGACACGATTCCAGCCAATGAAATGATAGCATGGCATGAGTGATGAGTAGACGACGTATCTTAATAAAAAAATTTTCACATTTGGACTTTGCGTCGCAATATCTCCGCTCGTAGGGCACGTAGCGGAATATTATAAGAGCAAAATTTCCGAGAGAAGCAACGTGTTGGAGAGAAGCCACGTGTTGAAGATTACGGTTCATTAAAAAGCTACAAATACTATTGATTTCTTATATTAGAAGATAAGTTATATTAGAAGATAAGTTATAAAGTTAAATCGTTGTATTAACAAAGATTTGTGCGTAAAAATCGAGTTTATGTAAAGAAACATAGTTATCAAGGATGATACTACGTCTTAAATTTAAACGAAATTAAGAAAACAAAGGTAAGAAAAAGAAGTAAATTTTATTTTTCAAAAAGGTAAAAAAAGGCGCCAAGTACACCATGGTTACCTCGGAAAAACTAAGTAGTAGTATTATTAATTTTAAATTAATAAAATCCAAGTGGTACTTAATGTGTTTATATTATTAGCATTATTCAAGCTAGATTACGATTATGTCTTGTATCGCAAAATATATACGGCTTATAGAGCTTTACAATCTGTACATACTGTTTGTAAGATATTATTAAAAACTTCAGATTAAGATGCGTAACACTACAAAAAGGCGTGATATCTGTACAAAATTACCTTTTTTAAAAAAAAGGTAAAAAAAGGCGCCAAGTACACGCATAGTAGTGTATATGTATTATGTTGTTACCTCGAAAAAAACAAAGTGGTAGTATTATACCTCCAAATAGCTTTACCCTGTACATACTGTTTATAAAATGCGTAATACTACAAAAAGGCGTGATATCCGTACAAAATTACCTTTCTTAAAAAAAAGGTAAAAAAAGGCGCCAAGTACACGCATAGTAGTGTATATGTATTATGTTGTTACCTCGAAAAAAACAAAGTGGTAGTATTATACCTCCAAATAGCTTTACCCTGTACATACTGTTTATAAAATGCGTAATACTACAAAAAGGCGTGATATCCGTACAAAATTACCTTTCTTAAAAAAAAGGTAAAAAAAGGCGCAAGTACACGCATAGTAGGGTAGACCGGGGCACGTTGTCACACATTTTGTTCAATATTTTTTGTATTTTTTACATTCAATATTTGAGAGTACTTTGATATGCCAAAATTTCGAGTGAACCCTCAGCTTCAATTGGACAGTATCGAATTTTGTGTGATTGTTACTCTACAGTTGTTGCATAACAATAAATAACGACAGGTCGCTTGTGACAACGTGCCCCGGTCACGGGGCACGTTGTCACATCAAATGTAATTGCATGCAAAATGTTATCCAAACTGTATTCAACGTAAATATCAATATATTATAGTGCGCTGCAATGTAAAAAAGTAAAATCCTTCACAGAAACATTTATTTTATTTCAAAAAAGTACAAAAAGCACGAAGTTTTCGTCTTAATCTAAATACAAGAATTCCACTCGAATGCGCAACTTATTGATACACATTACAGCAAGACGAATTACTTCTAGATCGACTACTGCGGCTCTCGCAGTTTTCCGTTTGTAGGAGAGCACCATATCCCAATTGCACCTATGACATTAAAATTCGTGACAACGTGCCCCGAGGGCATTTTTTTTTCCAAACAGCCTTATGGCCAACACGTTTGAGATATTCATAAGGTTAGGTATTGCATGCGGTAGGTAAAAGTACATACTTCAAGATAATATAAAGGTCTATTCTGAAAAAAACATAAGCTTCATGTCCAGTACGTTGAATATTAGACAATAAAATTTTACTTACGGTCACAAAAAACTTTCAAGTTGATTTTACGTCAACACAGCTGAAGCAATCTCAACACTGTAAACATACCAAAGATGGGCATACACTAACACGATTTGGGAATAATGGGTGTTGTCCTCTGATTATTAGTTTTTTAAATAAAGCCGATGTGACAACGTGCCCCGTGTGACAACGTGCCCCGGTCTACCCTAGTGTATATGTTGTTACCTCAAAAAAAAAAGAAAGTGGTAGTATTATACCTCGAAAAAACCTAAGTAACAAGTGGTAGACGTAATCTTTGTATCTCGAAAAATCTCGAAAAAATCTAAGCACTAGTATTTTTATTTCCAAAAAATTATAACCGAAGTGATACACATCACAAAATTATGTTGCCTTATCAAAAAAGAGTCGCGCTTTAAGTGATTTATTACAATTACAAAAAAGAAATGATATCTCTGTAAATTACAGCGCCAATTACAGAGAGAACATATATATTGCCTCAAAAAATAATTGTTGCACTACTTTGAAAAATCTTTACATTGTGTTAATTAGAAAAAGAATGTATAATAACAATTTTATAAGATTAAAAAATTTTATTTAAATTTAACAAGGGAATACAAGATATTTAAATACAATGTTTACATGTGTATTTTTTAGTGGTCACAAAGAATTACAGAGGTAACAGTACAAAATAAAAATATTTTATTAAAATATTTAATCCAACGAGAGAATACAAGGTATTTAAATACAAAGTTTATATATGTTTTTTTCAATAGAATAAAAGATTTAATCACAAAGAATTACAGAGGTAACAGTACAAAATAAAAATATTTTATTAAAATACATAAATTTTTCTTGTAAAAAAACTTGGCGCTGCTAGACCTCGAAATTGTAAATAAATAAATAAACTTATCCCGTACTTAATTACAAGCCGCATTATTCGCCGTCGTCACACACACCCATATCACTCGCTCGCACATACACACCATGCTGATAATCATTTACTTTACTTCTGTCGCATTCTTCTCTGAATTATTTTTATTTATTGTCCTTATTTATTTACAATTTCGAGGTCTAGCAGCGCCAAGTTTTTTTACAAGAAAAATTTATGTATTTTAATAAAATATTTTTATTTTGTACTGTTACCTCTGTAATTCTTTGTGATTAAATCTTTTATTCTATTGAAAAAAACATATATAAACTTTGTATTTAAATACCTTGTATTCTCTCGTTGGATTAAATATTTTAATAAAATATTTTTATTTTGTACTGTTACCTCTGTAATTCTTTGTGACCACTAAAAAATACACATGTAAACTTTGTATTTAAATATCTTGTATTCCCTTGTTAAATTTAAATAAAATTTTTTAATCTTATATTGACTTACAACGGATCTAATCAGGTCAACGACGTTACACTTTGAACTGGACGGTACAACTATGCTTCAGGAGACAATTTCATCTCTCCACGAGCTCTGCTTATAAGGCAGACTAGACTGGCTTCTCGATAACTTCGCTGGAAGCCACGATCATGCACATCAAATCCGGAGTAACTTACGGCGAGGAGAAATGCGCAAATAATCTGGAACAATATGGTTAGGTTGGATCAATCGGAACGTTCGTCTATCGGTTATTTATTCGTGTGCATCAAAAAACGGCAATCTGTGCGAGGTAAGAAGAATCTTGACTTACGATGAATCTAATCAGGTCAACGACGTTACGCTTTGCCATCCACTGTGTACTTGTGCATCCTGCGAGCGAAATAGTACAAACGATTGAAACGATATTGGTTAGGTATAAGTTCGTAAACCTTTCAATCTTGTTCAACAGATGGCACTCACATGAGGACTAAATTTTTACCTATATTCGACCCAAAAGTATTATAGGTCTAAATGGTGTAAACGTTTTGTTTAGAAGCCTATTTTAGGTCAGGGCATAGGTCAGGTCGCGATCAGGTCGCACGGTGTAAACTAGGCCATTATATTGACAAGGACGTGTTATCCGTCTTGTCGACGCCATTACGATACTGCAATTCGAGAGCACATGGCATCGAGAGCACATGGCAGAGATTGTTCTGGAATCTTTATTCCAGAACAAGCCGATTGAGGCTAAGAATAAGGTAACATTTTATTATTTTAGAAGCAACCAAAGTCTGGTTTACATGGCGTAATGACTATATAGTCAATTCTATGATTTTGGTTGCAGGGAAGTTTCTTGTGAAATCTTCTCATCCTTCAGAAATTATTGATCTGTTATGCGCATAACTTATAAAAAGAAAAAGGCCTTAACTTCATTTCGAAACAGTACTGTAAATAATTTAAAGACTTTTAGCGAGATAATAGATGATTGTAATTCTTACACTTAATTTACGAGATTCAATTGCGTTTTTGAAATATGAGTCGAATCAAATTCTATTCTGTTGGATAAATTTACTTAACTGAAGATATATAGCGTCGTACAGTTTTTCTCTGTTTAAGTAACAATCTCTCTTCATGATTGTATGCGATTTAACCTGCTTAGTTACGTATATTACAGCGCATAATTCAATATACTTTGCGAATCGAGAAACAGTTATTTTATACTAAGTTTATCGTCTTCAATGGTGATCGAAGTTAAAGTGTGTAATTACGGATTTCTTTTCTTTCTTCATAGAACTGATTTAATTATACTAAAATCATTTTACAGTATGACGTACTTCGAAACAACAAACGGTTGTGTGGATTTTAGTTTTAATTGTTAGCATTATGTATTAAGAAATTATGACGTACTTCGAAACAACAAACGGTTGCGTGGACTTTAGTTTTAATTGTTAGCATTATGTATTAGGAAATATTTTTTTTGTATCACTGAAGAAGGTCCTATATGTGACCGAAACGTATGCAATTTATTAATTTTTATTAATTATATTGTACTTTTGAACATTCCCACTCGGCAAGTAACATTTCTGCAAAATTCCATTTGAAATATTACACCTTTCATTAATATTTCAGAAATATTTCACGACCGTTTCTACATCATTTCGGCAATGTTTCAATGTCCACAATTATTTCAAATGCAATCATGTTGAAAGATTTCGGCACAATTTTGGTAATATTATAAAATATTTCTGAAATATATCTACAAAATATTGCAGAAATTTCAGAGATAATTCAAATACATTTTACACTGAGAAAAATGTTTTGTACTAGCAAAAAAATGTTGTTACTGACGCAAAAACTATTTGTTAATATGTGAAAAATAAAATATTTTGTTACCGGAACAAAAAAAATATATTAAGCCATGTGCGTATAGCCGCCGCGCGTTTGTCCGAAGTCCGCTCTCTCAGCCGGTCACCCATCCAAGTAGTATACCGGCATCTTGTTGCTTGACATCGATGATTGAACAGGATAGTGGTGATCCTCTGACTCTGACGCTTCTTTCTTTCTTATACTTGCTTATTTTGATGAGTATAAAGCTATCGCATAACAATATTAACAATACAGATATATGAATAAATTTGTTTTGCCAGTCAACGTCGAATATTATTTTATATTAAATATTATTAAATATTTTATATTTTATAAAAATGCTATATGGCAAAATTTGGAATATCAGAAAATTCTTAATAAAAGAGAAAAAATGCAATAATTTTATATTTAATTTTTTATAAGTTTTAAAGTCTGTCAGCAACTTTTCGGAAATATTACAAATACAATGTTGTATATGAAACATTCAAAAATGTAACGCGTGCAATGTAAATGTAAATAATAGTTTTATCATGTATCAGAAATGTATCTAAACCATTACATTTGCAATATTTCTTCTGCAGTATTGTAGAAATTCACTGCTTTGCAATTCAATTTTTCATTACCTACGCAATCTTTCAGAAATTTTTTACAAATATTTTAAATGCAATGTTGCGTTTGATATGTTACAGAAATATTATTCGTGCAAAGTAAACGTAATATTACTTTTATAATGCTTTAGAAATGTTTCTGAAATATTGCATCTGCTACATTTTTTTTGCAATATTACAGAAAATTACAAATATTGTAAGCTGTAGCGGTCGGCTGTCCGCCACGGGCGCGAGACGGTGCGCGCGCGACGCTGGCAGTACGACGAGAGGCGCGCGGCGCGGGCGGTAGCACGGTATTGATCGGTGCGAAGATTCGGCGCGCGTCCGCTACGCGGCGCATAGACAGCTAATTCACTCGTAAGGAAGATTCGACACCGATGCCTATATAAAGGGCAGCTCAGCGGGACTTCTCCAGTGATCTTCGAGTTCACCAGTCAGAGCGTGCTCATACCAGGGCCCCTGACATAACTCTTTTGATCAAGGTGTGCTCACTACCAGGGCCCTTGACTCTTTTCAGACGGAGCGTGCTCTTCAGGGCCTCCGTCTGATACGGAGTGTGCTCTCCCTCTGGGCCTCCGTTTATACTTGCTTTTGCAGGGCGTTAACTTTCTGCGGTAAGAGTCGTCAGACACCCTGCCGCGGAAAGGTCTCTTGGGTCGTTTACGACCCAGCTCACCGGACGACACCTAGGCCAAGGCGCTGCCTTGTCCAATTCCTACTCCGATTCCTGGGGCCACTACGAAGGATCTATTTTTGATCTCCAAGGTGGAGACTTTCCTCTCGTGAAAGCTACATCTTCTCGACCGACCAACCCGAGTACCACGCATCCAGCTCCAACCTGAGCGCTTTATGGTAACGCAATATTGGCCTCGTCTACAGGACTCCTCCACGATCTCGGCTCCTCGAATCAGACTGTTCGGGACAAATAATACGCAACACACCACATTAACAATACACCTCGATCTCCTATACAATCACGCACGTCCACGTATTTGTATACACCAAAGAATTATTTTAAAGACATAATTATATTGTAAATAGAGCATGAATAAATAGAGCGAGATTTTACCTAATTAAAAGAACTCGTTATTGTGGGAACCGACGCACCTTTACCTGATATCCTAACTACCCCCACAAATTGGTGACCCCAACGTGATCTCGCTTGCTCTAATTACATAAACGATTTAACGATGACAGACACGCAAGTAGGAGCCACAGGGGGCGAAGAACGCTCGCAAATTAATAGAGTAGCCTTAAAAGTATCTCCTTTCTGGACGGACGAGCCTGAATTATGGTTCGCACAACTCGAAGGCCAGTTTACACTGGAAAGCATAACGCAAGACAGTACGAAATATGCCTACGTCTTGTCACATATAGAAACAAAGCAGGCCAAAGAAATTAAGGATTTGATAACAAAGCCTCCTGAAGAAAATAAGTATGAGAGCATCAAGAAGGCATTAATACAACGCCTATCGATCTCTCAGGAACAACAAATCCGCCAGCTTTTAGAGCACGAAGAAATGGGTGATCAAAGACCTTCGCAATTCCTTCGACACCTGCAGGCCTTGGTTAGCACGGCCATTCCGGAGCAACTCTTACGTACATTATGGATGGGCAGATTGCCATCTCAGCTAAAGTCTATTTTGGCCACACGGAATGCTGACAACCTAGAAGACATAGCCGAACAGGCCGACCGAATACATGAGGTCACCTGCAGAGCTATAACAGTCGCCAGCATGCAGTCACCAACACCAAGCTCTTCAATAGAAAAGCAAATCACTGAGCTGACTAAAAAAATAGACAAGTTAGAAAGCTGACTGTCTCGTTCAAAAAACAGGAGCAGCAAGCGCGATCGTTCTAGAAGTCGTTCCAAGAAAGGCTAGAAAGAAGAGAAGGAAACAAATATTTGCTATTATCACCGGCGATTCAAGGAGAAGGCCCAGAAATGCACGCAACCGTGCAACTTTAAGAAAGCTTTGGAAAATTAACCGGGCAGTCGTTATCAGCGGCGAACGGTCCCTGCCCAAAGCCATGCCGCTTGTTTGTCACTGACCGCAGCACGAAAATTCGATATCTTATCGATACCGGCTCCGATGTCAGTGTTTACCCCCATTCGCTGGTACGAACACGACACTGGGCTGACTCGAGAAAGCTATTTGCGGCTAATGGATCCAACATCAAGACGTACGGAGATCTTACTATTCAGCTCGATCTCGGTCTCCGCCGTGCATTTCCTTGGCGATTTGTTGTCGCAGACGTAACTACGCCAATAATCGGATCCGACTTCCTGGCGCATTTCCATCTCCTCCCGGATGTGAAAGAAGGACATCTGGTAGATGCGAAAACAGGACTCAGAGCAAACGGGACGGCAAATAGAGACACCTTTTCATCAGTTAAAGCTGTCATGGGAGACACTCCCTTTCATCAATTATTGGCTCGATTTCCCGGCATCACAAGGACTATGGGAACGCATCGACAGCCGCACTCAACGATGCATTACATCAAGACCACATCAGGTCCTCCTGAGGCATGCTAACCACGGAGGTTGGCACTTGATAAATTAAAAGCAGAGAAGGCGGAATTTAATCTACTTCTGGAAGAAGGAATTATTCGACCGTCTAAAAGCCCTTGAGCTTCACCTTTACACATGGCCCCTAAGAAAGGAAACTCCTGGAGATCCTGCGGGGATTATAGAAAGGTGAATTCTCGGACTGAGCCTGACCGTTATCCAATATCTCACATAAAAGATTTCAGCCATTTCCTGAACGGAAAGAAATTTTTTTCCACATTGGATTTGGTCAGAGCTTACAACCAGATTCCGGTACACCCAGACGATATTCTCAAAACGGCAATTATCACGCCATTCGGGTTATTTGAGTACCTGTATATGCCATTTGGATTACGGAACGCAGCACAGACCTTCCAGAGATTCATAAACGAGGTCTTGCGTGGCTTGGACTACTGCTACGCATACATAGATGACATTATAATCGCCTCCGCAACGGAAGAAGAACATCTAAGACACTTAGAAAAAGTATTTCGTCGTCTCGAGGCATATGGCATCCAACTTAATCCGGCCAAATGCGTTTTAGGAGCTTCACAAGTAAAGTTTTTCGGATATCTCGTATCAGCAGAAGGTACTCGCCCGTTGCCAGAAAAAGTCCAAGCTATATGCGACTTCAAGAAACCGGAGAATATCAAGCAACTTAGACAATTCCTGGGAACTTTGAACTTTTACCGGAGGTTCATACCCGGAGCAGCAAAAGACCAGGCCACATTACATGATGTCTTACAAGGTCCAAAAGCTAAAGGAAAAACTCCAATCGAGTGGACTCCGCAGCTTGAGCAAGCTTTTCAAAGATGTAAGGATAGCTTCTTGAAAGCTACGCTCTTACCACATCCCAGAGCTGAAGCCAAGCTCACACTAACTACGGACGCTTCAGACACAGCACTCGGGGCAGTGGTCCAACAAAAAATAGACGACGGATGGCAGCCGTTAGCATTCATGAGCAAGAAGCTTAATCCAGCACAGAGGAAATACAGCCTGTATGACAGGGAACTTCTAGCCATCTATACGGCAGTAAAATATTTCCGGCATTTACTGGAAGGACGGAAATTTACCATCTTCACGGACCATAAGCCCTTAATATACGCATTCCAACAAGATCTGTTGCGCAGCTCTCCTCGACAAGCAAAGCATTTGGACTTCATTGGACAGTTCTCAACGGACATTCAACACGTGGCTGGAAAAGACAACATAGTTGCAGACACACTGTCCCGCATTGAAACAATTGAGAGAGCACCGGACTTCGAAAAATTGGCAAAATCACAGCAGGAAGATCCGGAATTAAAACAGATTTTAGATGGCAACGTCCAGTCATCACTGAAATTGATAAAAATACAAATACCTGGCTCAACAACAGAACTGTATTGTGACACTTCGACACCAGTCGCACGCCCCTACGTGACAAAGCCATATAGACAGCAAGCTTTTCAGAGCCTGCATGGCTTATCACATCCAGGGATAAAGGCTACAGCAAGATTGGTCAGACAAAAATACGTAAGGCCAAGCATACAACACAACTGTCGAAAATGGGCTCAAGCATGCCTTCAGTGTCAGAGAGCCAAGGTATACAAGCACACAGTCACGCCGACAGGAAACTTCCTGGGACCTACCAAACGTTTTCAACATGTCCACATGGATTTAGTGGGACCCATGCCGACTTCTCAAGGTTACAAATACTGCTTAACTATCATCGACCGTTTCACAAGGTGGCCAGAAGCGATACCCGTCCCTGACATCACTGCAGAAACTGTGGCAAAAGACAGTTTTTCTCCAATTGGATAGCCAGATATGGCACACCAGCACGAGTGACGACGGACCAAGGACGG
Source organism: Temnothorax unifasciatus (assembly GCA_030770225.1). Lineage (NCBI taxonomy): Eukaryota > Metazoa > Arthropoda > Insecta > Hymenoptera > Formicidae > Temnothorax > Temnothorax unifasciatus. The sequence goes on along the minus strand of JASTWK010000469.1, from coordinate 43,268 downwards.
CAGTTTGAATCCGAGCTATTCAAAAAACTTACTAAATTAACGGGTTCAGCACACCTCCGCACCACGGCGTATCATCCACAAGCAAACGGCATGATTGAGAGATTCCACCGGCAGTTGAAAACAGCCATTAAAAGTCACCAAACGGAAGAATGGGCAGAAATACTACCGGTGATCCTGATGGGCATTAGAGCAGCATGGAAAGAAGACCTGCAGGCGACACCAGCTACAATGGTCTTTGGAGAATCAATCCAATTACTCGGACAATTCCTCGAAGAGATCAGCACAAAAATTGACGACGCAGAAGGTTTCGCAGCACGACTAAATAAAATTATGAGAAACCTGCAACCAAAGCTAAAAAAACACAGACAGAAAGCTACGTTCACGTATAAAAACTTAGCTACAACGCAACAAGTGTTTCTTCGGCATGACGCACCGATGGGAGCTTTGCAGCCGCCATACGATGGACCATTCAAAGTTCTAAACAGAGGAGAGAAGACCTTCACGATCTGCATCAATGGACGACCTGTCAACGTATCAATAGACAGATTAAAACCTGCCTACATTCTGGAGCGAGAAGAACCGGAGCCAGCTCAGCCATCAACGGAAACCGCACGAACTCTCTAAAAGCCGCAACAACAGCAACGGACGAGAAGCGGACGAATATCACGTCCTCCAGTCCGTTTCCAGGAACTCTAAAACAACCAAGGGGGTCATGTGGCGGTCGGCTGTCCGCCACGGGCGCGCGACAGTGCGCGCGCGACGCCGGCAGTACGACGGGAGGCGTGCGGCGCGGGCGGTAGCACGGTATTGATCGGTGCGAAGGTTTGGCGCGCGCCCGCTACGCGGCGCATCGACAGCTAATTCACTCGAAAGGAAGATTCGACACCGATGCCTATATAAAGGGTAGCTCAGCGGGACTTCTTCAGTGATCTTCGAGTTCACCAGTCAGGGCGTGCTCACTACCAGGGCCCTTGACTCTTTTCAGACGGAGCGTGCTCTTCAGGGCCTCCGTCTGATACGGAGTGTGTTCTCCCTCTGGGCCTCTGTTTATACCTGCTTTTGCAGGGCGTTAACTCTCTGCGGTAAGAGTCGTCAGACACCCTGCCGCGGAAAGGTCTCTTGGGTCGTTTACGACCTAGCGCACCGGATGACACCTAGGCCAAGGCGCTGCCTTGTCCAATTCCTACTCCGATTCCTGGGGCCACTACGAAGGATCTATTTCTGATCTCCAAGGTGGAGACTTTCCTCTCGTAAAAGCTACACCTCCTCGACCGACCAACTCGAGTACCACGCATCCAGCTCCAACCTGAGCGCTCTGTGGTAACGCAATATTGGCCTCGTCTACAGGACTCCTCCACGATCTCGGCCTCCTCGAATCAGACTGTTCGAGACAAATAATACGCAACACACTGAAACAACCTGACTTCGAAGCGCGGATCTAGCTCGCGGCGTGGTCGGGTTCGAAGGAGGTGCGGAGGAACAGGTGCAGGGTGCGGATCGACAAAATGAAGTGTCTCGTTCCGGTAACAAAGTTTTATTATAACAAAATGTAACAAGTGATCGCGATTTATAGGGTCGTGGGTGTGAAGCGGCGTGACGCAAGAGACGGCGCGCGTTTACAATACTCGCGGGGTGGCACCGGCGCACAGTGGGGTATTTGTATTAAAAAGTTGGCCAAAAATCAATTTTTTCAAGGTCGTTGCTACTCTATATAAATAACTGTCTGAGATAAATGAATATCTGCGAAATAATGGGCCGATATGTTTTTTTTCTCCGCGATAACATAATGCAATTTGTTAGTTGGAATATAGGAGTCATTTACGTTGCACGCATCAGCTTTTGGCGCTTTCCAAAATACGATATTTCATTAATAATTTTAAAAGTCTTGAAAGTAGCAGTGCAAAATATTTCATTATGGATTGTTCAGAGGAAGGTTTGTAGAAATGTTTTAGACTATTTTTATTACAATTGTATTGTTATTAATGTAGGTTTACAGTTTTAAAAGTAATATTCAATAATGTACATTTTGCGTTTTCAACGTCAAACTCGAAAGATTTAGTTGTACTTCAGGGTCCGTCCCTGTAATGTTTTTTGAATAAAATGAAAGAATAATCTATCCGGATGTAATATAAAAAAGAATTAGCCGCGGAAAACTGCGGATGTAGTTTTAACAATTATTTTTGTTTTTCTAAAACGTAAATCTCAGATTTTGTTCAAAGATTATTTTGAATTGGTTTCCTTTTGTAGGATCTTCGGATGTTAAAATTATATCACGAAAAGAAATATATAATATTATGAAAGAATGTCCTGCAAACACTATCACTAAAAAATTAGAATTTATGGAAAATTATCTACTAAACAATCCAAAATTGTCTCCAGAAAAACATAAAGATTTTAAACACAAATTATCATACATTAAATCACAGTTTAAAGCCAGATGGCTCGCTGCACATAAGAAAGAAGATGTATTCTTAAAAAATAATGATAGCTGGCTTCAAGGTACAGTTGAAATACCTATTATGAGACGAACTGGTCGGCCAACGAAATCTTTTAAAGAATCTAGCGAACGCAGTAAGAGACGAAAGACACAGGATCTTAGAGAACATTTTGATACCGAAGAATTAACTTTCGCTACACAAATGAAATTACGAGCAACTGGAAATTTGGATGCCTCAAAAGTCGTAAAGGATATTACCGAATCTCCAAAGCGAGCAACAAAATATAGAAAAGCATTCATTAGCAGGATCGTGCAAGAGAGATCACAATTGTCACCTTTACAAGCCTTATTGATTTTTGTTGAAGCCAATCTTTCAAGAAGACAATATGAAATTATCAGAACAAGCGATAAAAAAATTGTATCCGTGTTACACTATTTTGCAAAGAGCAAAAAAAGATTGTTATCCCATTCGCGAATCATATAAAATCACAGCTATGTGTGCAGAAATTAATCTTCAAGATTTATTAAATCATACAGTTGAACGACTAACATTATATTTACAAGAAATTCTACAAAATTTAAACAACGAAGATAGAAATACATTAGAATTAATCTATAAATGGAGTTGCGATGGATCGCAACAAGTACAATACAAACAAAAATTCGAGGATATTTCAGACTCCGATACAAATTTATTTCAAAGCTGTTTAGTACCGTTGCAACTTATTAGCGGCAAGAATGAGAAAAAAATAATCTGGCAAAATCCAACACCTTCATCGCCCCATTTCTGTAGGCCCATCAGAATAAGATTTATTCAGGAATCTGTAGACA
>JASTWK010000469.1:0-35000 GCA_030770225.1 Temnothorax unifasciatus | reverse complement strand
ACGAGCTAACCTCTCTTAGGCGTGCGCGAAGTACGTTTAAGTCCCGTCTTACGGGTTTCGAGACATTTCTAGAGGGCTTTCGCGCGTCGGGCAATCCGATCAAAACTCTTGAAGCGAGAATTGAATTCATACAAAGCTTATGGCCTAATTTTAACGACGAGAATAAAATCGAGGATTTAGACGACGCGGATGAAGAACGGTATATCATAGACGAACGGTATTGTTCTTTAATCGGTCGAGCACGGGCTCTTGTCAATCTTGAGCGAGCACAGCATCAGCAAATCAATCACGCGGGTAATCAGCAGCATAACAATGCCCACCTCAACGGGGGTGCCGGCCACACACAGGATCTCAAGGTCAAATTGCCGACGATGAGTCTTCCGGTATTTAACGGGAATCCTGAGCAATGGCTCCAATTTTGCGACAGTTTTCAGGGGCTTATCGAAACTAACGCTAACTTCTCAGATATTCAACGCATGTATTATCTGCGGTCGTCATTGAAAGGGCGTGCCGCTGAAGTCATTCAATCACTCGAGTCTTTCGCAGCAAATTACGAAATTGCCTGGACGCTCTTGAAAAAGAGGTTTGAAGATAAAACCGCGATCGCAAGTCGTTACTTGCAGTTGCTGCTCGACATTCCCGTGATGCAGAAAGAATCCGGGGGGCAGTTACGAAAAACATTAGATGGTGTGTTGCGACATATTCGTGCTATTGAGCAGCTCGGAGCTAATACCTGGGACGCAATAGCAATTCATCTTTTAACTTCAAAATTAGACAGCATGACGCGACGCAAATGGCGTGCTCATGCAAAAGAACGGGAAAATATCACAGTCGGCACTTTGACAGATTTCCTAGAGGATCGATGCCTCATTCTCGAACCGGAGAATATAAAGTCAGATGCAAATAAAACACAATCAGCAGCGCGATCGAAAGGGCGAGCGTCGTCCCAACCGAAGAAAGCAACACAATCGAATTCTTTCGCGACTACGAGCGATGAGAAACAAGCGTCTCGCAAATGTGCGTATTGTCAAGAAGAGTCGCATCTTATTTATTCATGCCACAAGTTTCGCGATTTAGACGTACCGAAAAGACAAAGTGTAAACGAGCGTAAACTTTGCCGTAATTGCTTGCGAAGTAATCATATCGCAACTAATTGTATGTCGACTTATTGCAAGAAGTGCGAGGGTAAACATAACACGTTGTTACACTCTAACGATCAATCAGTAGAAGCGAACAATCAATCGAATAATAGCAGCAATTCAGACGCTAGCAAGGGCGTCGCTTTAGCGTTAACAAGCATTACAAAGCATTTCTCTCCTTCACGAGTCATATTGTCAACCGCAAGGGTTTGGATTCACGATAGGAACAAAGCACGAGTCGAATGTAAAGTACTTTTAGACTCAGGTTCTCAGTTTAACTTTATAACGCGTGAGGTTTGCGAGCGTTTGAAGTTAAGTACACACAAGCAAAGTTTTTCAGTCAAAGGAATAGGTCCAGCCATCAGCCAGAGCTCCACGCATCAACGGGGCTGTTATACAATCTAAGCATACTGCATATCAAACTAAGCGTCAATTTCTGATTACTGAACGAATAGTCGATAACCTGCCCATAGCAGCAGTCGAAATCGGTCATCTTAAAATTCCTCCTAATGTAAATCTCGTTGACAGCACGTTTCACCTTCCAGGTAGGGTTGACGTGATATTAGGAGCAAGCATATTTTGGGATCTTCTTTGCATCGGCCAGATAAAACTAGGCCGCAATCAGCCAGTCCTCCAGAAGACACATCTTGGATGGATAGCAGCTGGTGATATTACGCCAGTCAGTCAGTCGCCTGCATCAATCAGTTATATCACAGCTGACGCGGCACTTCACAAGCAAGTCAAAAGATTTTGGAACATAGAAGAGATCGACCGTGCGCCGGTGCGATCAAAAAGCGATGAATCCTGCGAACTCCACTTTCTTCAGACCTACAAACGGAACACAAGTGGACGGTTTGTAGTCAGTCTACCATTCCGAGGGGACCCCAGCGAGATGGGCGAATCCCGTAATACCGCAGTGAAACGATTCTACAAAATCGAACAGAAACTAGAACGCGATCCTAAACTCAAGGCAGTTTACGTTAAGTTTATGCAGGATTACGAATCATTAGGTCACATGACCGCCGTAAGCGATACAACGAGCGATACCTCGCCGGTGTATTACATCCCACATCACGCCGTAGTCACCCGAGTCAACGAGCAGAACAAACTTCGGGTAGTCTTCAACGTTCTGCCAAGACAACTTCAGGAAGAAGACTCACGAGACTCCTAGAGATATCATTGCCACCTTTGACTAGAGAGGATACGGCCTTAGAGGCGTTCAGGCATAATCCCACGGATGGTAGCTTCGCACCACCAGCCGCTCGACCGAGTGCGTGAACCAAATGTCCGAACCTGCGGTTCCTCTCGTACTGAGCAGGATTACTATCGCAATGACTGGTCATCGGAAAATCTCTCAATGACATTTTGCAAGTCGAACCCACAATTCAGCTACCGTTATTTGCGATAGTGCTGCGATTCCGACAACACCAATTCGTATTAACAGCCGACATCGTAAAGATGTATAGACAGGTCGAGATTATCGAGGAGCAGAGAAATTTGCAGCGAATCGTGTGGCAGACAGCAGTCTACAATTAGTGGACTACTTATTAAATACAGTTACATATGGCGAAGCAGCCTCAGCGTTCTTAGCCATTCGAGCCATGCAGCAAGCAGCTCATGATGCGAAACAATCTCATCCAATTGCGAGTCAAGTCATATTGGAGGATTTCTGCGTAGATGATCTCCTCACCGGCGGCGATGACATAGCCGCACTTTGATCTCTAAAAGCGGATCTCATCGCAATATTGGGATCAGCAGGCTTCACATTGGCCAAATGGAACTCGAACGAACCGACTCTTCTCTCATCCAGCGCGAACGAGGTTACGCAATTATTGAACATCGGGGACGAGGTGAAAACTCTCGGTCTTGCATGGTCTTCCCTCAAGGATACACTGCAATATCGAGTGACCTTCCGAAACACAGAGGGTCGTGTCACAAAGCGCAAAGTATTATCGGTCACGTCTCAGATCTTCGATTCATTGGGATTGGTAGGACCAGTTACGATAACTGCGAAAATCTTACTCCAACGCATGTGGCAGTTAAATCTCGCATGTGACGAATCACTCCCTAGCAGCCTACACTGTGAATGGCTCAACTATCTCGAACAACTTCCCGCAGTCAATGACATTTCTACCCCGCGCGTGGTTGTCTGCGAAAACCCCGCGCGCATCGAACTTCATGGGTTGTCCGACGCCCCGGAAGCAGCTTATGGAGTCTGCGTGTATTTACGATTAATCGACAAACAAGGAAGGATTACCATTCGGCTTTTATGCGCGAAGTCAAAAGTCGCGCCACTGAAAACAATCTGTGTACCTCGCCTAGAACTCCTCGCAGCTCTTCTAATAGCAAAACTGGTTCAACTAGTAATGGCCACGCTATCATTAATCATTCAAACCCGCTTTTATTGGTGCGATTCAGAAATTGTGCTGGCGTGGATATACGGCGAGCCTTATCAACGCAAAACCTTCGTTGCCGATCGGATCACGGAGATCCATCAATTAACAGAAAAGGGCATGTGGCATCATGTGAAATCAGAAGACAATCCAGCGGACGTTATCTCCCGAGGGGTGAACCCAAGTCAACTAAAGCATCTTTGTCTCTGGTGGGAAGGACCTGAGTGGTTGTGCGATCCTACGGAGCATCTCCGCGAAGCAATCCCTGGAGTAATCGGCGAGATTCCGGAGACCAAAGCATCCGGCACCACGTTCACGCAAATCTTCGAGAATAACTACATACTCGATCGGTTTTCTTCTCTTTCTAGACTGAAGCGCGTTATTGCATATTGCCTACGTTGGAAAGAACCAATCAAACTAAGTACTACGAAACAGCTACGACCATTGAGCGTCAACAAATTGGATCAAGCAATGCAGCTGATTATTAAATTAGTACAAGCGCATTGTTTTCCACGTGAGATCCACGATCTAACTATCAAGCAACGTGTACGACATGACAGTCGGTTACTGACACTGCATCCCTTTCTGGACGATAAAGGAATCATCAGAGTAGGAGGACGATTGAAGAACGCACAAATCGAGTACTCGCGGCAGCACCCAATTGTCTTGCCTTCTAATCATCACGTCACCCACCTTATCATTCGCGATGCGCACTGCGTAAATTTGCATCTCGGTGCACAAGCTTTACTTTCTACATTACAGGAATCATATTGGATCTTATCTGCTAGGTCAACTATCAGAAAGATTTTGCATAAATGTATTATTTGCTTCAGAGCCAGACCGTATGCTGCACGACACCTTATGGGTGAGTTACCGACACATCGCGTAACATATGCTCGCGCGTTTGTAAACGTAGGAGTTAATTACGGAGGTCCGTTCAACTTAAAGCTTTTGCGTAACAAAATTTGTAAAGCGTACGTCTATGTTTTTGTATGTATGTCTACTAAAGCAATACACATCGAATTAGTTTCCAATCTAAGCACTCCGGCATTTTTTAATGCACTTAAGCGATTTATTGCGCGGCGCGGCAAGTGCGCACATATCTACTCAGATAACGGTAGTAATTTTAAGGGCGCTAAAAACGAATTAGCGACGTTTTACGATCTGATCACAACGTCAGATCATCAAGAAGCTATCGAGCGACATTGTTCCGATCACGCCATACAGTGGCATTTCATTCCGCCGTACTCTCCTCATATGGGCGGCCTTTGGGAGATTGGCATAAAATCTATCAAAACGCATATGCGGCGTATAGTCGTATACTCGGCGAAGCATTATTAACGTTTGAGGAAATGTACACTATTCTTACACAGATTGAGTCAGTATTGAACTCGCGATCGCTTACCCCAATTTCGAGCGATCCCACGGATCTTCGTGCGTTCGCACCAGGACATTTCCTGATCGGGGAACCTCTTAACGCCATTCCACAAAAGAACTTTGTTGAAACCCCTTCCAATCGTTTTACGCGTTTCCAGTATCTCACTAAATTGGTTCAAACGTTTTGGACTCGTTGGTCCACAGAATATTTGTCTAATCTCCAACAAAGATTCAAGTGGAATTGCGAAGATCAAGTTTCACCGATCAAGGTCGGTACATTGGTAATATTGCGAGATGATAAAATGCACCCTCGATGCAATGGGCATTAGAGCATGTAACTGACAATGAGTGCCACGAAGGCAGCGATCATAAAGTCAGAGTTGTAAGTGTAAAGACTGCGAAAGGCATAGTGCAACGTACTGTAGCGAAACTCTGTATTTTACCTATTGATGTATAATCTCCTATATGTTTTTATTTTCGCGTAGCAATAAGATTAGCATAAGTCCTGAGAGTACAAATACTTGTAATATCTCGTTGGAAGCCAGGTCTTTCAAGGCGGGCGATGTACGTTAGTAAGTAGCTGCGCGTAGAGATGTCGCAGGAGTTAGTGTGAAGTAAGATGGCGGGCGAAGAGAAGTCACGCATGTGCGCGCTCGTCATAAGAAATTTATATTTTGTTTAAGTATACCGTAATAAAGCACATTAAGCATAAAATTGTTACGTAATTCTCGCACCCATCACGACCGGGTGCGTACACAGGCATCTCGGCCGTGATGCTTGCCGCCATGTTGATTTTAGTCAAGATATGCTGTACTACAAATTCTATATAAGTGGTTTTATACAAGATTTCTATACAATAGTCTGGCATATACAGAATGTAAAAAAAAAGGGTTTAATACTATAGGAGTAGTGGTTTGATTTCGGCATCCAAGTACGCTACATGTCGAAGGCATGACTTACAAACTTATTGATAACATGTACCAATATTTAACACAAAAACATTCGCCTGCTTTGTTATGTACTGTAATAACGAATGCAGATAAACGCACATCATGAGCAACTGAACACCCGATAGTGACTTAATTCAATATGGCCGCACCCTTTACTACCACTTGCATCTCGCACTCGCATCAGCTTTTCGGCAGTGCGTCTATAGATGTTAGTGGTCTAGTATAAAAGTCTGTGGATATTATATATTTATAATATTATATAAGCAAGTGTTTGGAAAAATATTTCTTGCAAATGCGTTGCAAAGTACATTGCTAGCTAAATATCTAATCAAAATACGAAGCATAAACAATACACAAGTTGATCACATCACAATGGCTAATTTCCACAAAGTGCATATATGTATTTTTTTTCAATTTATTACATATACTACGCAATACATACGTAAATATACACAGATATACGTTTTGTGAACTATTGTCAGTTATAAGAAATAATATAACAAACTTATTGCAGTGTTAAAAAAAACCTATATGCATGTGATAAAAATAACATAATAATTGATTACATACTTAAACACCAATGCCATTTATACATTATGAATAAAACATTAAAGATTTTTTCTAAAAGCAAAAATAATACTATTAATTTAGTCTAAATATGTCTGAAAATGGATTTATATTTGTAAATTTTTATGTGTATTGTCGGCGCTTTATATAATTACTATAGTTATGTTTCAAATATATAATTATGTTTATATTGTGTTTTTTTCTATTTAGGAAGTGCTCTACTATGTAAAGTAGCAGAAAACCATAAAGAAATCGAGGAAGCCGTTAAAATATGGCTAAGACGTGCCAAAGAAAGGGCAGAAAAAGAAGAAAAATAAAACATTATTGTAAATGTTAACAATTGCACGTGCAATTTATTTCGCTTTTGCTTATTTCGAGATATTTTTATTTTTAACTTTCAGTTGTTACATCTCTTTTTTGAATATTTTTTAAGGATTTTTTTTTAACATAATGCCACTCAAAAAGTTAATTTCTTATAATAAAAGTTAATTTTTTTGAGAATACATTCTACAATGTTTAAACTTAATTCTAGAATTTTTTGTGATTTACTTAAACTATTGTTTTTTTCACAGCATGCAGCTGTTCCAAAATTGGCTAAGGTCTGGTTAAGGTCTAAGGTATTTTGACCCCGTGTGACAACCGAGGGTTAAATAACGCAAAAAAGTTTGCAGTTTTCATATTTTTTGTAACTATATATATATATATACTTCTTTTAAAATTTATATTATAATTTATCATAGCATAAAATTTATTTTGAATTAACGATATACACATGTTTGTGTATATCGATAAACATTACCATTTGTACGTGCAATTTACGAATTTATACTTTATACTATCAATTGTTAATTATATACTTTATATAATTTTTAAAATAAATATATTATTTTAAAATATTTATATATTTCATTGTTCTTATCCTTTTAATGTAAATCAGAATTCTGGATGTTGCGCGTTTATTATGGTATTATTAAAGACCACATACTGCATGAAGGTCTTCAATAATATCAAAAATTTCTCATATTTTTTCAGAAATTTTGCAAGAATTGGGACCTAAAAAATTCTAAAAATGTACATAAAATTTCTTAGATATTTTCAGAAATAATTGGATGAAGATTTTCGGAATATTTGAATATCATATATATATAAATTTCTGATAAATTGCACAGATTTTCTTATATTTAATCAGACTTCTACAGAGATATATTGGCAAAAAATATTTTATTCTTATTTTTTTTTAGTTTTTATAAAGAACTTTCCAATTTGTATTAAAAAATCTGAAAAATTCTGAGTATTCTAAGAAAATCTGAAAATTTTTATGGAAATTTTGATTAATAATAATATGAAAAATTCTGATATTTTTCCACCAGGGTTATTAGATTTCAACAAAAATCGTAAATGTTCTAAGGGATTTTTTACTTTTGTGATTTTTACCTCATTTCAAGATACATAATCAATCCCCACTTCCCAGAAATTTATTGGTTACCGGCGTTATCGCGTCGCGTCGCTTCTTGTCGCGCGCAAGTGCTTCCGAGTCCTGTGTGTATGAGCTCATTGAGAGAAAGTTTCATGTGCGCAATAAACTGATAGCTGATGAGCATTGGATAGAAAACATGAATAGAAGACCAGTATAAGTACGAATTGTCTGCAATATTTATTCCTTTTTTATACTTATTTAGTAGCACATAGTAATTGAGGTTAAGTTAGGTCAACCGGTATTCTCCACGTGGATGTAAGCGGATATTGTAATGTATTTACATGCACTTGACCAAAAAACATGACAAGTAACATTGGGAGCTTTCCAACAAGCGACACAAGTCAACACAAACATTGTTTTTTTTTTTTTTGGCAATGAGTAACAAAGACAAAATGGCACTTGTGTCGACTTGTGTAGCTTGCTGGAAATCTTTCATTGTAACATGACATTGATAACATATCTGTGCCTGTTCAGAGAACAGGCAAAAGAAAACAAGAAAGAACAATGATAATAACAATGGGAGAAATTATACAGGATGTTATTAAAGGTACACAACAAAAATCGGAACATTGATCTAAATAAACAGGAAATATCTGTGTTTATAAGCTGTGGTAAGTCCCATATATTAGCCCAGTCAAAATAAGAAATTTGACAGGAATAATTCCAAAAGTTTTGAAACTTGATAGAGATGTTTGTTTAGGCTTACTAATGAACGTCTAAAAAGTCTTGATAAGTTGAAGGTGAGCGTTTGCCACCATCTTGAAAAATAGGTACATTTTTTCGTTCTTTTTGCATATATCTTGTGAAATATTAATTTTATTTCAAAAAATAGTTATTATCAAGATGAAAACTTATTAAATTGTCTACAAAAAAGTATTATTCAATTTTTTTATAACTATAATAGTTTTCGGGAAAATGAGCTGCAAATGTCGCGTAAATAGCTAGTGAAGTTCAAACACTTTTTATATTATACATAAAAACCCCTATTTTTTATTGTACTATCTTTTTCTACTAATTAAATTGAACAACTTTTCTGATAAAAATTAAAGTGTTGCAAAGGGAACATAACATAATTTAACCTTAGGTGTAGGCATTAAGATCATATAAAGGACACTTTCAATTTTTCTAGTGGAACAGTATATTCTTGAGACTAAATCAAGTCAAAAGTTCTGTACTACATTTCCCTCCAACAAACAATTATCGAGATATCGTATTGAAAAAGTTACTAAGTTTTCCTTAAAAAATATTAGGCAAATAAAAAAGTGTTTCAGACAAAAGTTGTTCAAATTAATTAGTAGCAACCTCTACGCGGTACACCTTGGCTAATGCTAATGCCGGCGGTACTTGAACTTTGTCAACTCATATCTCAAAAAGTACTCAACCGAAAGAAGTTTATTGATAGTGTTTTGAAAAGCTCTCGATGTCAGCTACAAGAATATTAAATAAAAAGTGGGGGTTTCCATTTAAAAGTTTAAAGTTAATTTTGAAAGCTCTTCCATACTTACGCTCAAGGTCAAATAAGTACCACCGTTTGATGCATTTGTTGAAGCCCTACAACTTATGTATAAAACATTTTTCCTAAAATGTCTTGTTTTCGAGATATTTCACCGGTTCCAGACTTTTTCCTCACTCGTATATATATATATATATATATATTATATATTAAATAAAAATATTTAAAACAAAGCGATAAAATCAAAGAATGACCCTCGAGAATTAAAACTAAGAGAGAAAGAAGGCTATCAGGGTCGGACGCGGTTCTTCGTGCGTGGAATAAGTTTATTCGTCTTCTTGAAGTACAAAAAATTGAACGTTTCGGCTCATTTTTGAGCCATCCTCAGCATTAACGAACGGTCTGCCGCACGTTCTCCATTTCAACTGGCGAGCTTGCAGACTCGAATTAAAGTGGACCAAATGATCCTTATCTGCAATTTTTTACATAATTAGACGAAATAGGAGCGAGAAAGCTTTATAAACTCACCATAGGTCAAAGTGGACGTGGGGCAGCCGTGTACAATAAAAATAGCGAAGGGACTTATCCGTCACATCAATACGTTACACAGCGATGAGATGGCAAATTTTGAAGAGCGTGTCACAAGTCAAAACATCGGTAATGTTTTACATAGATAGTTGTATCGATAGATAATATGTTGTCATGATATCGGCTTCGGAGTACCAATAACAACGCCAGAACTCGGCACGTCACCAAGTTTAGTTAACTAATAAGAAGTGTTCATGGGCATAGTTTACAATTGATTTAAAACATTTATATAAGCATGGTGTATGTTCTTACAATGATACTTCGGATGAGAAAGTAGGAATGCCCTATCTACCATGCCCATAATCGTACCTCTTTTTTGTGAGATAGGGTGCTGCGACAAAAAATTGAGATACCTCCCTGAAAACGTAGGTTTGTGAAACCAGTCAAATTCTAAAGTGTTCTCATTTTTAATAATTGTCAAATCTAAGAAATTAAGTTTATCACCCCCGACTTCAATAGTGAACTGAAGTCTAGGGTGATAAGTATTAAATGATTGCAAAATAGTGTCAAGAGAATAAACGGTACAGCCATCGCTATGTCGTCTACATATCTAAAATAAAAAGGTATAATGAAAGTAAATTGTCGCAGCACACTATCTTCCAGATCCTGCATAACGATATCGGCAGCTATGGGAGAAAACGGCGAGCCCATTGGAGAACCAAATTTCTGCTTATAAATTTTTGTATCAAAACAGAAGTAGGTAGAATCCAGAATTAATTCGACAGCTTTAATAAAATCGACCTTAGGGATGTTGCAATTTTTCGAAATGTATGACCATCTCTTGGTAATGCTTTCTAACACTAGACTTGGTAATGCTTTCTAACACTATGGATTACCCAAGATTCACAAAACAGGTCATCCATTTAGAATCATAATCTCATCCATCGACAGTCCCACTTACGCATTAGCTCTCTTCTTACACAAGATTATATCTGGTAGTGTTCCTAAACCCGATAGTCATATTGATAACAGCTTTGAATTAGTCAATAAACTAAATGGAACACATCTGGATAGAGATCATGTATTAATTTCTCTAGATGTCATCTCCCTCTTTACGAACATCCCTACTAATCTAGTGTTAGAAAGCATTACCAAGAGATGGTCATACATTTCGAAAAATTGCAACATCCCTAAGGTCGATTTTATTAAAGCTGGTCGAATTAATTCTGGATTCTACCTACTTCTGTTTTGATACAAAAATTTATAAGCAGAAATTTGGTTCTCCAATGGGCTCGCCGTTTTCTCCCATAGCTGCCGATATCGTTATGCAGGATCTGGAAGATAGTGTGCTGCGACAATTACTTTCATTATACCTTTTATTTTAGATATGTAGACGACATAAGCGATGGCTGTACCGTTTTATTCTCTTGACACTATTTTGCAATCATTTAATATTTATCACCCCTAGACTTCAGTTCACTATTGAAGTCGGGGGTGATAAACTTAATTTCTTAGATTTGACAATTATTAAAAATGAGAACACTTTAGAATTTGACTGGTTTCACAAACCTACGTTTTCAGGGAGGTATCTCAATTTTTTGTCGCAGCACCCTATCTCACAAAAAAGAGGTACGATTATGGGCATGGTAGATAGGGCATTCCTACTTTCTCATCCGAAGTATCATTGTAAGAAACATCAAGTCATTATAGACACTCTCTTAAAGAAACGATTACCCACTGACATTGATCTTTGACACTATCAACACGAGAATCAAATCTTTAATTAACAAACGTACCGGTAGACAGGATGATACTCTAAGTGAGAAGGAACGACGTACGTGGTTCACTGTCCCATATGTTCAGGGCATTTCGGAAGAATTTAAAAGAGTTGTCAAAGATGATAAGGTTAACCTGTCTTTCTTCAGTTTAAACAAACTCAACAAATTTATTAAAGTACAAAAAGACGTTCTCCCAACTCAATCTAATAAAAATGTGGTTTACAAAATATCCTGCAAAAATTGTGATGCATCATATGTAGGCCAGACGAAAAGGCAATTAAAGACGCGAATTTCAGAGCATCGTAGCCACATCCATAGAAATACCACGACACAATCTGTCATCACGGAACATCAATTAAATTTGGACCACGAATTTGATTGGGAGAACGTCGAAATTCTGGATAAAGAAAGATATTTATCCAGGAGATTAGTTTCGGAAATGACGCATATTAAATTACAAAAAAATAGTATCAATTTGCAAAATGACACGGAATTTTTACACCATGCTTATATAAATGTTTTAAATCAATTGTAAACTATGCCCATGAACACTTCTCATTAGTTAACTAAACTTGGTGACGTGCCGAGTTCTGGCGTTGTTATTGGTACTCCGAAGCCGATATCATGACAACATATTATCTATCGATACAACTATCTATGTAAAACATTACCGATGTTTTGACTTGTGACACGCTCTTCAAAATTTGCCATCTCATCGCTGTGTAACGTATTGATGTGACGGATAAGTCCCTTCGCTATTTTTATTGTACACGGCTGCCCCACGTCCACTTTGACCTATGGTGAGTTTATAAAGCTTTCTCGCTCCTATTTCGTCTAATTATGTAAAAAATTGCAGATAAGGATCATTTGGTCCACTTTAATTCGAGTCTGCAAGCTCGCCAGTTGAAGTGGAGAACGTGCGGCAGACCGTTCGTTAATGCTGAGGATGGCTCAAAAATGAGCCGAAACGTTCAATTTTTTGTACTTCAAGAAGACGAATAAACTTATTCCACGCACGAAGAACCGCGTCCGACCCTGATAGCCTTCTTTCTCTCTTAGTTTTAATGTTTTTTATAAAATTAAAATGTTAAAATGTTAAATCTACTTGATAAACGTTTATAAAAAAATGTTTTTTTCTTTATCTAAGAAAAAAAAGCTTCTTTTAACTGTTTCGTTACATGCCATGTGCGTATAGCCGCTTTTAAGGCGGTCACCCATCCTAGTACAGTACCGGGTCAATGTCGCTTGACTTCGATGATCCAATGGACAGTGACGATCTTCTCACCCTGATGCTTCCTTATTAACTGTACTTGTCTATAACAGGTACATCTTTAAAGTGTTCAAAGATCTTGTAATGATAATCTTCTTGATAACTATAACACTGCATGAAATAGTTATCATAAAAAATATATAATCACGCAACTACATCCACTTATACCATAAAAATTCGCCACTTTAATCATAAAGTTGCGAAACAAACATATTGTAGTTAATTTTGTGATTTTTATTTTATTACTTTATTATACAATATTAAGAAGTAAAAATAGTTATATTACAAAAAGACCTTATTTGAACGACTTTAAGACGTCTTTAAAATAACGTCTTCAGGTGGTCTAAGAAATGACGTCTTATAAACGTCCATTATTAGTCGCCGATGTCATAGACCAAAATTGACTAAAAATAGTCAGAAATAACGTCATAATGACGTTATGAAATGACGTCAGTATAATGTCATTTTTAAAGACATAGTCACTTTTTGGTCATTTGACGTCATTTGTACAAACATGACTAGTATTTGACGTCAAAATGACGAGTGCTTGCTACCTGGGTTGTTAAGATCACGTAAAAATAACCTACAAATTTTTAAATAGAAACCTCCATTTTTTATTACATATTCCTATAGCTTCGAGAGCTTTTTAAAACATTATAATAAAGTTATTTTTCGTTAAATTCTTTCCAAGTTGTGGAGCTTAAAAATTTTACAATATCGTTTGTATTAATATTACCAAGATTTACCACGTGGAGGTTGATCGGATTTACATCTCTCTTGTATGCGTATGCGTGTATGCGCGCACGCGCGCGTGTATTTGTGTGGAGTCCTTATCTCTGCTGACACACACATACACATACACGCGCGCGCGTACATGCACGTTCACGAGGGGTAAGTCGATGTACAGGGCATCTCCATTTAGACACGTAACGAATAGACACACACATTGAACGATTGGACACTGAATGATTGGACAGCAAATGATTGGACACCGTACGATTGGACACGCAGATCGCACGATTGGACACGCACATCGCACGATTGAACACCGCTTTAACATTGTATGCACTCAAAGAAAAGAATTGCTGCAATAGTCAATTTTTCTGCTACAAATATTTAATTTTTGAAGCAGCAAATTGCAATGCCAATCTATGATTTCAGGTGGGCCAACCAACTTTCAAAGATAATAAGTAGTTGGCTACATTAGGCAATTTCTTAGCTGCGGTAACCTTATCGATAAGGTTGATGAGCAGTTGGCCAGACTAGCAAACTCAAATTTGTCGCGCTCTGTGATATGAGTTTGTTTTCGTAAAGCTAGCACGGCTCGCGCAGCGAGAAAGTTCAGCTCGCGCCTGCTACGCGGCGCATCGCCAGTATTTTTTCGCGTAAGGAAGATTCGACATCGATCCCTATATCTAGGGCAGCTCAGCGGGGCTTCTCCAGCATTCAAGCTCACCAGTCAGGTCACTACCATTTCATGTGGCGGATAGCTGACCGCCACAGCCACTTTTTTTCATTAAAGAAGCAAGAAAGTGGCTAACAGAAATATTTTTAGGTGTTTATATTTTTTCCGTGCAGATGGTTTGCGCAATCAGATAACATGGTCATAACAATATGCACAGGATGGCCACCATGCAGGAGTAAGTTGACTGGAGCAACCAACTAGTAGGCCATCGCGCGGGGGTTGGAGCAGCAAAGTCACGTATTAACTTCAGCCAAGTTTATAACAGCATTGAAAATTGGTTGCTGCAGCCAACTGAAATGCTATACCATATTTGACCGTCGAAATTGGCTAATGCAGCCAATTCTAGGCTACTGCAGCCAATCTTTTCTTTCAACCCAAGGAGAACAGAAAGTCAAGAAAAAGTCAAAATGACGTCAAAATGACGAAAAAATGATTGCAAACAGTCATTTTTTGATCATGACGAAAAATTGATTAAATTATGATTTTGAAATTTAATATGTTATTTTAAATGTTTTGCAATAATTTACACTTAGATTGTTTTCGATATTCATAATTACACATTAGTACTTAAACTTTATAGTATACGCACATAAAATCTTTTTTTTAATAAAAATGACACCATCATGATAAGAATATGACTTTTCGTGATGCCGAACTATTTTGCAGCGTGTGCGCACTATTTTTGCGCAGCTCTTTGCGTTCTTGTATCTCTCTCACTCCAGCACAGCGGCACGGCGAGTCCACGTGGGTCATTATAACGCAGCTCTGCGCGCAGTTCACGTACGTTGTGTCCTATATACAGTGTATCGAAGTTACAATTTCGTGCTGGGAAAAATTAAAATATTGTTTCAAGGACAAAACTTTTATTTGCTATTCATAGTAAGTAGATATTTATTCCGAAAAGTTATGACTGTTCTATAGGTTATGTACTACAGTTCACGTTTCAGTACTGGCAGTAAATTTCGGAATGCAGCCTTAGTCACATGAAAATATTTGTCATGAGGTTATGTTATAGACGTTGGGCATTGCAATTTAAAATATTCTGAGGACATTCTAAGTGAAGAAAAGAACTGCATCATCGTGATTGCAGTAGATTCGAGTGAATATTAATCATGAAACCGGTGAGTTTATTTCTTGAAAGCAGTATTAAATCACTTATGATAAATGTTTAGATTAAATTAAGGTTTTTAGTTTCTTAAGAAATGTATATTCACTCAATTAATATTTTTATGATATTATAAAATTGTGAAAAAAATTTTTATGTACCTTAAGACTTATACTTTTATATATAAAAACCCAAATATTAATAAATTTTTTCATTTTTTTTATAATAAATTCAGAAAAATGACCCTACTTTTAGTGAACACAAAGTGATATTACCCCTTAAAGTGGATATTATATGAAATATTCTTGTGAAATGTTTATAACCAAACCCAAAGGGGGGGTTATTTTTGAATCGCCAGTGTATATTAAAAAACAACGTAAGTGTCTTTTTTATACTCGACCCAACTGGCCAAATTTATTAGAAAAACCGCTACGTTTCGACCGTGTTTTCGGTCCTTTTCAAGCGTCTTGATATTACAAAATTATTATTTAGTTCAGCATAATGCCCAAACTACGCCACATCTAAAAACTAAACATCGAAGATTTACACAATGCAACATTAGTTAAGTCGATTACATATAAAACTAAGCGCTTACATAATTTGTAAAATGTATGAAATGTGTTGGAACGGCATATTCGTTCGTCTCTCGATCATCGAAGGACACGTCAGAGCTGTTGTATTGTTCGACTGATAATGAGCGGACACCAGGAAAAACAAACGCGATCGCTTGTGATGCTTTAGGCCGAGTAGAGGGAGAACAGAGTGGAAAGTGGGGAATTACGTCTCCTTAATGATGCAATCATAGAGAGCATTGAGATTCTCAGTGTCTCGTTGCAAGTTTATGGTGTTAGGAAATTTTTTAATAAGGAACATTTTAGCTATTTCCCTCTTTCTAGTCTGTTTCTCTCTGTGTAATATTTGCGGCCTTAGCCAATCAAATTCGTGTCCATGCTCTAATCTATGGTTACTGACCACCGAAAGATTGTTATCTTTTTTAATGTCGTTTTGGTGTTCCCTGAGACGTTTACATAGATGTCTTTTTGTTTGTCCAATGTATGTGGCATTACAGTCCCTGCAGTTGATCTTATACACAAGCTCAGTTTGTCTCACATCATCAATTCTGTCTTTCCCTTTTTTAATTATGCAATCTAATTTTTTAGGGACTGTAAACACAGTGGTAATGTTTACCCTCCTCAAATCACGACATATGACATCACTCAGACCTTTAATATATGGTAGCGGTATACACTTCCTTGGATCGAAATATGCATTATCATCTGTATTTTGTGTGGTATTATGCGTTTGGAGATGATTTAATCTTTTTGCGATATGTTTATTTATGACTGACTTCGGAAAGCTATTGTTAATCAAGATGTCTTTAACAAGTTTAATGTTGGAGTTATGGAATCTTTTGTCAGAGAGTAGAATAGCTCGATCTACCAAGCTCGTAATGGTGTTTATTTTATATTGTAACGGGTGGTTAGAATGATAATTCATATAACGTCCAGAAAATGTGGGTTTTCGATACCAATTAGTTATTAAGGTGTTACCATTTCGGATAACAGTTGTGTCAAGAAAGTTAAGTGAGGCATTAGTTTCAACTTCGTATGTGAATTTTAGTCTCGGATGATATTCATTGAAAACTTTTAATATTTTGTCGATATTTGATTTCGGAACAATAGCAAAAATGTCGTCAACATATCTAAGAAAAACAGGGATATCGAAATTCAACAAACTTAAGCAATGCGTCTCTAAGTCATCCATTACGATATCGGAAACATCGGGAGACAAAGGGGACCCCATAGGGCTGCCGAAAATCTGTTCGTATATCGCGCCGTTAAAACTGAAGCTAGTCGAAGATAGAATGAGATCAATAGCATATAGAAACTGTTGTAGACTAAGGTCGGTGTTTATAGAAATATGATTCCATCTTTTCTCTATTCCCTTTAGCACTAAATCTTTAGGAATATTTGTAAACAATGCAGTGACATCGAGTGAGATGAGTATTTCATCATCTCTAATTTTTCTATTATTTATAAACTTGACAAAGGACCAGCCATCTTTAATGTGCGATTTCGGTTTTGGGATCGATGAATGTAAGATCACTTGCAAGAGACTAGCCACATTATACAATGGGCTTCCTAGTGTCGAGACAATAATGCGTAGCGGGAGACCCGGTTTATGCACTTTCGGCAACCCATAACAACGCGGAAGGTTGCCATTAGTACAATTCAGTCGTTTGTATGTACTTTCATCAATGATGCCCTTATCACGCCAGGACTTGACCAAGTCATGGATTTTTAATGTAATTTTGTTAATCGGATCTTTGTTTAACTTTTTATATGTGTTCTTGTCATTGAGCATTGCCATCATTTGGTCTTGGTATGACTTCTTATCTAAAACAACGGTTACTTGGCCTTTGTCCGCTCTGGTGACAAGGACATCATTGTTCGCGCTCAAAAAGTTTTTGCATTTAAATATGTTTATTTTTTGCTAATGTAGTAACTTTTTTGATACGTTCTAAATTTAAGACATAGGTTTTGACTATATATTATATAAAAATATATTGTTAATCTCACACATTTCTAAATTAAATAAAAACTGCATTTTTTGAAATAATAATTTACTAATTAATTTATTAAATCCTTATAGAAAAGTATTAAGCCGCACATGAAATTGCATAGGCTGCATATGCAAAGCATGAAACCGCTGGACCAATAAGCATCTTATGTAAATCAATATGGCGTCTTACTCTTTGGTTTAGCGGTATTATGCTATGCATATGCAGCCTATGCAATTTCATGTGCGATGGGCTTGACTGCCTGTGATACAAAGGTGCATTCTGAACTCACTTTTATCGATAAAAGTGCCTCTACGAGTGACTTGGAGATCACCTGAGAAGCCATATTTAATGCACTTTTGTCGATAAAAGAGGGTTCAGAATGGACCAAATCCTTTTGCACTGAATTGATAAAAGTCACTGAAAGGTCACGACGCCGTCACGAAAAAGTCACATTATTATCCTCTTGGATATATGAAATGATGTCACCTTGACTTTCCTAAAATGATTATATTTTGACGTCATTTTGACGTCATTGTGACTATTTCTTGACTTTCTGTTCTCCTTGGGAATAAACCATGGTTCACGTGATGTTTGTGTATTACACGATATATATGTAGGCGGAGAGGGGCTACCGCGCCTCTCCCACAAGCGCGGATGGATGAGGGTGGAGCCCACGCAAATCTCGGTTTGCTAAGTTGAAAACCCATGTGGAACCGATCGTGCGGTGTCCATTTGTGTGGTGTCCACTTGTGTAATGTCCAATCGTGCGGTGTCCATGCAATACTGCGGTGTCTAATCTTGTGGTGTTTAATCGTGCGGTATCCAATCGTGCGGTGCCAATTAAAACGTGTCTAATATTATGTGTCTAATCTAGCGGTGTCCAATCGTTACGTGTTCGAACGGGAAACACTGCCCGGGTTCACAAGTCAATGAAGAATCTGATGAATATCATATTGAAATCAAGTTGAGATCATATACAAATCAATAATCAATTTGATATTTCGGAGATTTCATCGCAATATCTGGAAAATATTATGTAGATGTTGACGATCTAAGTCATCATTCAACTGATATCATACTGAAGTCGAATCAACTTCTCCATATATCGACTTGACTTGAATATGATATCTACTACACATCAACTAAATCCCCTATAATTGATCGACACTTATACGATATCTTCTATATATCAAATCGATGTGTATACTTCTATAGATGTCGACTATACGTCGATAAGTGATTGTTTAGTCCCGAATTCAATACACGCGCCACGCGCCCTCTGCGATACTTCATGCTTGCGCGATCATCTTTATCGATATCGATAGATATATATCGACCGATCTACGATCGTTTGTATCGAGGGCGTCGACTACCGCGTCTTCTTCCTCTTCGTCAGAGTCGTGTAACGAGAGAGCCTCATGGCGGTTGATCGCCAGATACGTTACAATAAACCAGTCGAGAAATACTAAAGCGTGGCACTTCTTCAACCCGAGCATAAGTCGACCTTAGTAAACAAAGGTCGCAACATTGGTCCTTCGAGCCGGATGCTGAAGCTTCCGTGCAATTCTCGTGCATAACGTACACGATAATACGTACACGATTCGACCGCCATTACAAGGACAGCCACCGTTGAAACAATACGGACCAAGTGCAACTGCCATCCTTAGCCAAGAAGGACGAGCACGCACGCCGGCTGTCGTCATCGTCTTCGCATTACTGCGAAACACGGCATCTCTTACTTGCCGCACAAGACGTCGCAATCATAGCGTCGCAGCGGCACATAGCATTTCTCGCATTCCCGCGAGCTATAACCGCGTCGTGCTAACGCACGGCGTCCTTTCGCAATTCAGCGAGCCACCACCGCGTCGTGCTAACGCACGGCATCCTCTCGCAATTCAGCGAGCCACCACCGGACCCCCTCCTATCCCAGCAGAGGACGGTCTCTATCGCAATTTGAGGTTATTACCGGGCTTCGCATGTAACGGCGCCGTGACGGACTGTCTCCGTCGCATCCAGGCGAGCCTCACCGGACCTCGACGTGCCTCAACGACACAACGCAGGAGGATTATCTACCAAAGACAGCACAGAGTCCTTTTGAATAAATCAAGGTTTATCTGGTGACCTACTGTAACATTTGTAAGCGCCGAATAATTGTCATTGTCTAAAATTACCTAAAACGTTTAGTAACACGTAAGTAAATATAATTGCGAAGTTTATTAAAAAATATTATATATTTTAACACTTGATAAGGACCGAAAGAGACGGTCGAAACGTCGTGACAATAAATACATCTTGTCAGTTAGTGTCGACTTTACTTTCCCTTTGTTTATTAAAAAAGATTCGATTGTTACATTGCGTATAGAATTCTTCGCGATCGACGCTTGTAGATTCTAAGAGAATTATAGAACTCGCTCGGGGAAGCTCGTACGTTTTTATTTAATCTGAAACGATTATATTCCTTCGCGATGGCAGAATTAGGGCTTTTAGTTAAGCAACGCGGTAGAGTGAAGGCAAAGCTCACAAATTTCAGTAATTTTATCGAGCGCATTGATGCAGCGCCAGAAAACGAGGAAGAGTTACCCTTGCGAATTGAGAAGGCAGAGAGTCTCTTAGCAGAATTTGATTTAATTCAAGGCAAAATTGAAGATATAGACGATACGGAAGCACAAGAGATAGAGCGACTAGATTTTGAGGATAAATACTACAAGCTGATAACAGCAGCGCGAAAATTACAGATAAACGAACGAGCTCCTCCTCCGTAAGCTTATCAACAAAATTATCCACCGCCCCCTCAGGCTAATATTGGTAATGAACAATTTGTGTTTAGGCCAGCTGTAAAGCTTCCAACTATTGAACTGCCGAAATTTGAAGGTGACTATGAGTTCTGGATGCCATTTCGAGATCTATTCGAGTCACTTATCGCGTCAAATGATAAAATACCACCTGTTCAAAAACTGCATTATCTGAGATCAGCATTGACTGATGAAGCCGCCAAGGTAATAACCGCATTAGAAATTACTCACGATAATTATGAAATCGCCTGGCGTTTACTAAAGCAAAGATTCGAGAATAAAAAGTTGCTTACACATCATCTTATTCAAACATTGATTGACTTGCCATCAATTGCTAGGGAGTCGCATGTTGATCTCAGACAATTAGCAGATAACATTTCACAAATTACTCAAAACCTTGCGAAGTTAGGTCAGCCTATCGAGCATTTTGCTATATGGGTCATTCATATTATGCTACCTAAAATTGATAGGGGATCTCGTAGGGAATGGGAATTCAAGAGATCCGATATGGAAGAATTTCCCAATTTAGATGAATTTATAAAGTTTCTTATTGGCCGTAGTGCGTGTTTAGAAGCGGTATCAAGAGATACTCGCAACAATAGTAAGACTACTCAAAATCAAAATAAAGGTGCTTCGCGCTCATATGTTGCCTCGAATAATTCTTGCTCTATATGCTCAAAGGATCATAAGGTTCATGAATGTGGTGCATTCCTTAATATGTCGGTAAATGATAGAAATGCGGAAGTAAAAAAGAAGCATTTATGTATTAAGTGTCTTAAGCAATATCATGGCAAAGGTTGTAAAACTTCCAATTGTCAATTGTGTAAAGGTTATCACAACACGCTCCTCCACAGGTCTAAATATTTACCAGCAGAAACGAACGATAAAGAGACAAAAGCATCATCTGGTGAAACTTCATCAAAGACTGTCGATGACAACGAAAAGAAGCAATCTACAGTCGCTCTAAGCGCAGATTCATCAACTGTCTCGCTAAATCACTGTACTACTGAGGGACCTCTTCAAGTTCTTCTTTCTACAGCCGTTCTGCTCATTCAAGATTCTCACGGAAAAATGCATAAGTGTCGGGCCCTCCTCGATAGCGGGTCGCAATCAAATTTTATAACCCGGCAATTAAGTAATAAATTAAAATTACGATACAAAACTATTGACAGGACTATCTTGGGCATAAGCGACACACCCATAAGTGCCGTCCAACAAGTTGATGCAATAATAAAATCGCGTACAAGCGCATATCAAGTAAAGCTTCCTTTTCTAATTAATTATCGACAGAATAACTGATCGCCTCCCCACATCGGAGATAAATGAAAGCAGCTTAAGTTTTCCACGAAACTTAAAATTGGCAGATCCGAATTATCACATTCCCGGAGACATAGATTTGTTGTTGGGAGCATCTGTCTTTTGGGAGCTTTTAGAAAGCAAGCAAATCAGATCATCAAGAAAGGCTCCTATACTTCAGGAAACCTCCTTGGGTTGGATAATTTCGGGCAACGTGCACCAAAGTGGCACGCATAAACAACAACACGAGGCATATTGTGGCATCTCTACCAACGCAGAGATTCAAAAGCAACTGGAAAAATTTTAGAATATGGAAGAAATAAACCAACCTAAGCATTATTCTCAAGAAGAAATCCAGTGTGAGAAACACTTTCTCGCCACACACTCTAGGAACTCGGAAGGTCGTTTTGTAATACAATTACCACTGAAGGATGGCATTCAAGAATTAGGAGAATCCTATGAAATCGCCGTGAAGCAACTTAAGGCACTCGAACGCAAATTAGAAAAGCAGCCCGCTTTAAAACAGCAATACCACGAGTTCATGCGCGAATACCTCGAGTTAAACCACATGTCGGAAGTTCCAGTAGACCAGATAGATGATAAACCGGTCTATTACATGCCGCATCATGCAGTACTAAAAGAGGACAGCACAACTACGAAATTAAGAGTAGTCTTCAACGCTTCATGCAAAACAACTTCTGGCCAATCACTTAATGACTTTCTTCAGACAGGTCCAAACTTGCAAGATGACTTATCCGACATTATTATACGACTGCGTCAGCACGTGTATGCATTGGCAGCAGACATTATCAAAATGTATCGCCAAGTCGAAGTGGCCGATGAGCATCGCAAATATCAACGCATTGAGTAGGGTAAAGAAGAGACTTTTCGACCGGGGATCTGAGGGGGGAGCGGGGCGGGGGGGAAACTCGCGGCCGAGGGGTATGCGGGAAGGGGGGAAACTCGCGGCCGAGGGGTATGCGGGAAGGGGGGACTCTAGCGTCGCCGTTCTCCGAGGGGGATGCGGGGAGGGGGGGGGAGGGACTCGTGGGCGAGAGGGTCCTAAGGTTGGGGGGGGGGGACTCGTGGGTGAGAGGGTCCTAGGGAAGGGAAGGGAGATCAGGGTTTCGCGGCGCCATTCGGTTATGGCGTCGTGCATGACAAAGGCGAGCGCCTATGGATGGCGGCTATAATTTATAAACAGATATCATTTCGCACTTAAGATGCGAGCATCGATGGTCGACGTAGATACTCGACCAAAAATTTTACGACTTAAGCGTGACGCTGTCACCAGTGTCCTTTTCATTTTTTTTGTCTAGGAAGAGCCGCTTATCGAGGTTTCGCGGCGCCATTCGGTTATGGCGTCGTGCATGACAAAGGCGAGCGCTGATGACATGCAGCTAGATTTTACAAAACAGATATCATTTCGCACTTAAGATGCGAGCATCGATGGTCGACGTAGATACTCGACCAAAAATTTTACGACTTAAGTGTGACGCTGGCACCAGTGTCCTTTTCATTTTTTTGTCTAGGAAGAGCCGCTTATCGGGGTTTCGCGGCGCCATTCGGTTATGGCGTCGCGCGTTACAAAGGCGAGCGCTGATGACATGCAGCTAGATTTTACAAAACAGATATCATTTCGCACTTAAGATGCGAGCATCGATGGTCGACGTAGGTATTGACCAAAAATTTTACGACTTAAGCGTGACGCTGGCACCAGTGTCCTTTTCATTTTTTTTTGTCTAGGAAAAGTCGCTTATCGCGCGTTACAAAGGCGAGCGCTGATGACATGCAGCTAGTGATGGTCGACGTAGGTACTCGACAAAAAAATTTTACGACTTGACCGCCGCGCGTTACAAAGGTGAGCGCCGATGACAGGCTGCTAGATTTTATGAACACTAGACGACATAAGTGCAGCAAAGCGACCCAAATTCTATGGGTGATATTGTTTCTGCGCAGTGTATGCACACCATGCACTAAAACAGAAGAAACGATACACGATGCTCTAGTTGGAACGAGAGGAAAAGGCATTAGAAAAAGTATATAAGGAAGAATGAAGCGAGTCAAAATCGCAGTCGATGATTTGAAAGTCTACGCGTCGATACATCGAGTGGAAAAAAGTATAGTGGTTTTTGTGTCAAGTGAGCGGTATAAAGAAAACATTTTTTCAAAAACAGTGAACAAAAATAGAGATGACAATAATTTCGACATGGACGAGGATCGACCGTTGTCACCGGACAGTGATTATTTCAGTGACGAGGACGATAATCATGAAGAAGTCGTCGAAAGAATAGTGCTGCGTTGGGAAATCGCTGCACTAAATTTACGAATGAGGAATTGCGTAATATATTTCTATTTTTCAACGGGTGGTGCACTTGCACTATGTGCTCCGTGCATGGCTGCTTTATGGGACCTTGAATTCGGCATGTACGCTCGTCTAAAACACTTCGTTGCGTTACGCGGAACGATACGTGGCCAGCATTGTTCAAGATGTCGTGAATCATTATATATGATATTTCCATGTAATATGTGCCCGATTTGCACACGATAAGAAAAGAAAACATTATCGCGGCTCTTCATACTCGGGGCTGAAGTTTTTCGTGTCAAGTGAGCGGTATAAAGAAAACATTTTTTTCAAAAACAGTGAACAAAAATAGAAATGGACAATAATTTTGAGGCATTAATGGACGTGGATTCATCCGACGAGGATCGTCCGTTGTCACCGGACAGTGATTATAACAGCGATGAAGACGATAACCGCAAAGAAGTTGTGAATAAAATAGTGCCGCGTCCCGAATTTCTTGCGTTAGATGGACATGCAAAGTGTTGCACAATTTATTTTTATTTTATATACGGTTCAGATAAATTGTGTTATACGTGTATGCTTGCTTCACCAGACACTGGTGAGCACATACGTAAACGTCGAAAGCATGTTAGCCAGCCGTACAACGTAATGAGCGGTCTATTTTGCGGAAATTGTCGCACTCCATTGTATCAAATATTGCCGTGCAACATGTGCACGATTTGCACGAAGTGAAGAAAAAAACATTATCACATGTGAAACATTATATACAACGTGCGCAACATGGATTGGCCAAGTGACGAGAGCTCAGAGTTACCAGACTCTGAGAATGAGTATATAGTAAGAGATATCACCAATGATTTGCGTAAAGAAGATCAAGGAGTAAAATTGACTGATGTGCGACGAATATCACCGGTGCAGTTTCTTCGCGATCGCGAACTAGGTATACGCGGAACCGGTCACCGCATCGCTAGACAAAGAGTCGTTATCCGTATCAATTCTCCTTATGAATGGCATTCTAACGTAAATCGAAAAGTGTATCGACGGCTGCGGGACAAGTGCGTTAGCGAGGAAGAATCACATGCAGCTCGCTGTACTGACGTTGTGCCGTGTTATGTTAAGCCTATTGTTGACTATCGCTATTGGGCGACTAAATTTTATCAACAGCTCCCTGATTGTGAAGCAACATACATTAAGATTCATACAGGCATTGGGAAATACGTTGAATTGGTGGTGATGAACAATTCGGTACGTATGTATATGTACCCCGGCCGTATCAATAATCCTAAACATCTATCGATGCTTGAAAAAACTTACGAACGTGACCGTGATGATATTAATAATTGGCGCTTTAATACCCCCTACTTCCATCTTCAAGATTTTATGGGTATGCACTTTGAAATTCAACGTCGCATACGATACTGTTCAGCGTGTGATCGAGTCACGTGCAAGTGCTCCATCGAAGAATGTGACGTGATATAAAAAATAGTGCGTGAAAAAAGACAGTATAAAAAAATAGAACATCTCGATC
This sequence comes from Temnothorax unifasciatus, assembly GCA_030770225.1. Classification (NCBI taxonomy): domain Eukaryota; kingdom Metazoa; phylum Arthropoda; class Insecta; order Hymenoptera; family Formicidae; genus Temnothorax; species Temnothorax unifasciatus. The sequence goes on along the minus strand of JASTWK010000469.1, from coordinate 9,014 downwards.
AAACGGAACGCGACCTGTTGGAACGATCCCAAGAAATCGCTACCTTGGGTGAATATCTTGCATGGGCACAGCGATGCGAGGAGTTTATCGAGCAGCTCGAAGAAAACTGTCGTTCCAAACGTCCGCGGCTCTCAATCCGCGAAACAGACAATCCGGGACACAGACAATCATTAGTGGCAAGAATTGCGCGACTCGAAGGTGCGAAGACTCTATTACAGAGACGGTTCATACATATCGGTGGTGAGTACGCGGCGGGCACCAGTAACGAAAACGCGGAAAGACTCGTTTGGCGAGAGATCGATGCCGCGTTCGAAAGCCGTGTATTAACCGGTGCGGTGATAAATACCAATTACATCGAACCGCGACAATTTCTCGAAGATGCTGAAGTCATCGTGCTCGATCATGTGCAAAACGTCATGCAAAGACACGCAAGTGTAAAAATAAACACAGTGTTCAACGGCGAGTTTGTGACGGGTGACATACGTGCGAACAAAAGTGTCAACACGAGAAACTATGAACTCTTTCGTTCGTCCGACCGGTCCGATCTGCGCGAGTGGTACAAGCTACACGTTATCGAGCCCACATTAGCGAAACTCGAGGAGTTCCAGGAACGCGATAGTGGGTGGGCGTTGTCGCGTATACTCAATTTGACAGTGAACGTAAACAAGTACAATCCTTTGCGCGCGGGATGTTACATCAATTTACCGCAAAAAATTAAATCGAAAAAGGCGGTGATCAATGTGCATTCTATGGACAATGCGTGCTTTGCGTGGTCAGTGGTCGCCGCGCTGTATCCTGTCAAGAATCATACAGATCGGGAATCCTCGTACCCTGATTACAAAAATATATTAAATTTACAAGACATTGAGTTTCCAATGACTTTGAAACAGATTAAAAATTTTGAAAATCGCAACAATATATCAATCAATGTGTATACCATCGAGGGAGATGAGGAGACGCCAACCGTTCTCCCGATACGGCTCACCGACTTGAAGAGAGAAAAGCACGTAAATCTGCTGTACGTGCAGGACCCGCGAGACGACAACGTGGGACATTTCGCGTGGATAAAAGATCTATCCCGCCTCGTGAGCATGCAATTGAGCAGGCACCGTGGTCGGAAATACTTTTGCGATCGGTGAGTACTTATATTCCTTTTAATAAAATTATAAAATATTTTATTTTGTTAAATATAACAATTTACAAAAATTGTGTTTTTCTTTTTGCAGATGTCTTCACTACTTCAGCTCCAGCGAGAAATTGGAAGCCCACGGTGTAGACTGCCGAGAGATAAACAAGTGTGCCATCCGACTACCGAGGGAGGACGACAAGTGGCTGAGTTTTAAGAATCACAGCAGGAAGGAACGACTTCCATATGTCGTATACGCTGACCTGGAATGCACCCTTGAGAAGACGGATGCGGATCCGACAACGTCCACGTTCAGGTCTCAACATCATCAGGTATTTAGCATAGGATACTACGTGCGGTGCTCATATGACGACTCATTATCCGCGTATCGATTTCGTCGCGATAAGGATTGCGTCGCGTGGTTCGCCGAAGAACTAAGACTTTTAGCACACGACGTAAAGACCATCTTGTCCGCTAATATACCCATGGCGGATTTCACGCGAGACGAGTGGAAAAAGTTTAACAGCGCAACGCACTGTCGCGTGTGCGAAAAACCGTTCGAGCCAGGCGCCGTGCGAGTACGCGATCACTGTCACTTGACCGGCAATTATCGAGGTCCCGCGCATGATAAATGCAACTTAAATTATAAAAATTCGCATTGCATCCCAGTAATATTTCATAATTTATCGGGTTATGATTCTCATTTTATAATAAAAGAAATTGCCACCGCGTACGAAGGACGTGTAGACTTACTCCCAATCACGAAGGAAAAATACATTTCATTTACGAAGAACGTTAAAAGCACTGAAAATAAAGACAAAAAAAATTGCATCAAATTAAGATTCATCGACTCGTATAAATTTCTGAGCACGAGTCTTGCAAAATTGGCATCCTTCCTCGATAAGGATAAACTGCGAATAGTACAACGCGAATTTTGTGAATTATCTACAGAAAATTTTGATTTGTTGACACAAAAAGGTGTCTTTCCGTACGAGTACATTGACTGCGTCGAAAAGTTGGAGGATACGTGTTTACCACCGCGCGACTCGTTTTACAGTTCATTGACAGGTGACACCGTATCCGAGAACGATTACGCGCACGCCGTCAACGTCTGGCAGCGGTTCTCCGTTCAAACCTTGGGCGAATACAGCGATTTATATCTTAAAACCGATGTCTTGTTATTGGCCGATATCTTTGAAAATTTTCGCGATAGCTGCGTCGCGAGTTACGGACTCGATCCGGCGTATTATTACACTCTACCGGGTTTCACGTGGGACGCTATGTTGAAGCATACTCGCGTAAATTTCGAACTGCTTACCGACATTGACATGGTCATGTTTATCGAACGCGGTATTCGCGGCGGTTTGAGTCAATGTTCCGGCAGATACGCGCAAGCCAATAACAAGGTACATGCAATTTTACGATCCATCGAAACCATCGTCGTATCTGATGTATTTCGATGTAAACAACTTGTACGGCTGGGCGATGTGTCAACCATTGCCCTATGCAGATTTTCGATGGGTCGAAGACGTTTCGAATTTCGAGTTTAGCGCGATCGCTTTGGATTCGCCCACGGGTTACATTCTTGAAGTCGATCTAGAGTATCCGCAGAATAAACACGACGCGCACGCTGATCTACCGTTCTGTCCAACGCGCGATAAACCACCAGGCAAACAGCAGGAAAAACTTCTCGCGAACTTTATACAATAAGGAACGTTATGTCATTCATTATCGCAACCTACAGCAATGCACGCGCCACGGCCTTCGCGTCACAAAAATTCATCGCGTATTACAATTCGCTCAATCTCCATGGCTCCGCGATTACATCGAACTCAATACAAAATTTAGAACACTGGCCAAAAACGATTTCGAGAAAAATTTATATAAATTGATGAACAACGCGGTTTTCGGGAAAACGATGGAGAACGTTCGAAATCACGTTGATGTAAAATTATTAACAAAGTGGAACGGTAGATGCGGCGCGGAGGCACTGATCGCGAAACCAAATTTTCACAGCAGGAGCGTTTTTACGGAAAATCTGATAGCCGTTGAACTGCGAAAACTCGAAGTTAAATTTGATAAACCTATTTACGTCGGCATGTGCATTCTCGACGTATCGAAAATCTGTTTGTATGAATTTCATCACGAGTACATGTCTCCCCTCTATGGCGACATGTGTAGAATTATGTACACCGATACGGACAGTCTGATATATCATGTAGAGTGCGAGGATGTGTACAAGAACATGAAACGCGATATCGCTAAATTCGACACGAGCGAATACGCGAACGACAACGCGTACGGTATCCCACTCGTCAATAAAAAAATTCCGGGCTTGATGAAAGATGAAAACAACGGTGCGATCATGACCGAATTCGTCGGACTCAGAGCGAAGATGTACGCCTTGCGAGTCGACGGTAAAAAAGATTGTAAAAAAGCGAAAGGTGTTAAGAGTAACGTCGTAGCCAGGTCGATAACGTTCGACGATTACACGAGGTGTCTGCGCGACGAAATTGAAATGACGCGACAGCAGGCTTGCATAAGGTCCAAACTACACGAGGTGTACACCGTGAACGAAACGAAAATCGCTCTGAGTCCGTACGATGATAAGAGATACATTATTCCCGATTCGACCGAGACGCTGCCATGGGGGCATTATAAAATACCTTTGTAACGTATGTACGTATGATGTACGTATGATGTACGTATGATGTACGTATGATGTACGTATGATGTACGTATGATGTACGTATGATGTACGTATGATGTACGTATGATGTACGTATGATGTACGTATGATGTACGTATGATGTACGTATGATGTACGTATGATGTACGTATGATGTACGTATGATGTACGTATGATGTACGTATGCAGTAGTATATGTATGTAATAGTATAACGTATGCAGTAGTATATGTATGTAATAGTATATGTATGTAACGTATGTATGTCGTATAACGTATGAATATATGTAGTATAACGTAACGTATTGTGAGTATTATATTACAGTATTGGAAAGAATATTAATAAATAAATATATTACACATGTGTGTATTTCACATACTTTATTTGTATTTCATATATCAAACATGTATTACATATTGCATATTTTTATGTTATGAATAAAAAAAGTTTGCACAAAATTAAATAACATTGTCCTTGGATATCCATGAATTGTGCGATCCATCGAATCCCAGCCATTTAACGTAAACCTTGTCGCCCCTCCTGCGCAATACTTTCTCCACGAGATACACGTCCGGATAAGTTGCGCGATGCAGCTCGTGTTCGTAGAACCCTCCAGCGACGGATTTTCCACGATAGTCCTCGAGTAGATATGTTACGGGATTGGTACGCTGCACTTTAACGATCTTAAACACCTCGGTGGTCCAATTCGGCGTGTAACCCTTCTCGAAAATCGTCTTGTATTTGCTAACGCGTACCAAGTCGCCCGCTTTGAACTTTGCCAGACCTGCGATTTTTATCGCGCTGTATACGGTACCCAAGAGTTTTTTGGCGATCGCGGGGGTAACGTCGACGGGTCGCATGCCGATGGTTCGATGCTTGCGCGCGTTGTAATCCGATACGAGTCGCGGTAAGGCGTCGACCCATTTGTAACTTCCATTGAGCGTAAACATCTTCCACATGGCGTTCTTGAGCGTGCGATTGAATCGCTCGACGACCGATGCTTTCAATACCGAATACGTGGAATAATGATTAATGCCGTGTTTCCTCACGAGACGTTGCACGTCGGTGTTGTAAAATTCCTTCCCCATATCGGTTTGTAGGTTACTAGGGCACCTCCCGCTGCGTCGAATGATCTCTGCGACAGCGTTAGCTGTTTCGCTTCCGCCTTTACCCTTGAGTGGCACGGCCCACGCGTGCTTGCTCAACACATCGATGACAGTAAGTATGTAGTTGTAGCCTCCGTTGAAACGTGAATACGGACGCATCTCGACGATGTCAGCCTGCCACAGGTCATCGTACCCTCGCACTATGACGTGTCTTCGGGGAAAATTTCTTCTCGCCGGAGCATGCAGTTCCTCGACGAGTCGTTGCTTCTCGATATTTTTACGTCCGTCGGATGTCATGTTTTTAGCAATGCGTAATAATTTGCATAAAGAAATTATATTGTGATTTATATCTCAAACTTTTTTTAATAATTCAATAGCCATTTATTTCCGTTCATTGTCCTTCAATAGTCGTTCTTTGTCTGCCTGCGGTTCTTTGTCCACTAGCCGTTTATAGCCATTCGCTAGCCGTTCATAACCATTCGCTAGCTGTTCATAGTTGTTTCTGAGTCGCTCGTTAGCCGCTTGATAGCTATTCCTGAGCCGTTCCTGAACCGTTCGTCGTTGCCGTTCATCGTCGTCGTCCGTTAATCGTTTATAGCCGTTCCATTTGTTGCTAGCCATTGTTGTTCGTTTTTGATTCAACGGTAGTCGAATGGCGAAGCTCGTTTATCGCAGTCCGTAACGCTTGCAGATCCTTCTCGAACGCAGTCAGCTTCTCGTCTGATTCTTTTCGCTGATTGCTCAACATTTTAAAGAATTGATCAACGTATAGTTTATTAACCGCGTCATCGTCAGCCTCCGGTTGCGCCACGCGACGAATCTTACGCGACCTTGCGTCAAAGTCCGTAACGGTGCGACACAGAGCGTTATCGCGCACGAAATTTCTCATTAATCCGCTCCATCGATGGTACGGTTCCGCCCCGTCTCTTCCGAGCGATATGCCAAACTTGTTGATCGGCATTTCAATGCTGATTGAATGGATCGCTGTTGCACCGTTTAATTTATAATAAGCCCAGCTTCGCGAAGTTCCTCGATGATCGACATGATCTCGTTGTCGTGAGCATTGTTGCCAGCTTGACGCGAAGCGTCGAGCAATCGCAGACGATCCACCAGCTCGTTGGGGTCGTCCCAGTGCACGTAGTCGATCTTATTGTCGGTTAGCGTCATAGCGCGAGGCGCGAATAATCCCTTTCCGGATTTTTTGTTCTTGAGTTCGGTCGATATCAACGGTGAGATTATCGATTGATACTTGAATCCCTTGTTTCCCATTACTCGTCCTTGAGGATCGTGCTTGTATTTATGAGCACTCGTCGCCACCAGTATGTCCTTGTACTTTTGCATTATCCGCCTCCGTGTAGAGCTTATCATCGGGTGCTTTCTTGAAGATCAACTCGTAAATACCAGGTGTGCCGGCGTATCGTACGCCATCGATAAGTATATTATCCGCGTCGTCCACGTCAAAACGTTGATTACCGAGCAACAATTCATTCTTGCCGAGATAAACACCGTACACGGTATCTATCGTCGAATCGGCGCCCAAAACGCTCGCGATGTACAATCGGCTCAGTGGACCCAACTTATCTTCTATCGTTTCTACAAAAAATTCTCGACCCTCCGGCGTTTGCAACTGCTTTTGAATGGCCGTCTCGATCGAATCGTCCGTGTTTTCGAAAACATCCCCGTCTTCGAGGAATTCGGGACTTGTACGTTGCACGGTTTGCGTCGGCGTAGAGGTTATCGGTGTAGAAGTTATCGGTGTAGAAGTTATCGGTGTAGAAGTTATCGGTGTAGAAGTTATCGGTAGTACTTTCGATCGTTTCGATTGATTAGATTTACGCGGTGTCGACGATGGCAGATCTGACCAGGAGTTTAATCGTTCCCTCTTTTTCTTCGGTGTAGCATCCGGAGTAGCAAACTCCTCCTCCTCCCCGCGCTGTTGAACGGGTAACGTTTTCCATCCCTCCGCGTCAGCAACGCTTTCCGGCTCCTCCTTCTTCACCGCGATCAAGCTCGATTTGTCGACGATCTTTTGCAATGGCCCGATGAGAGGTTTAAAGTGCGTGTCCAACTCAATGTCCTTCTCGATCTTACCGGTCTTCAAAGCGCGAAGTTTCTTGCGAATCGAATCACTCGTTTTCGCAATCTCTTTCACGATCTTCTCGCGTTCGCGAATATTCTCGCTCCCGTTGATCGCGGCCATCGCGTGGAAAACGAAGCAGAGTGTCGATGTCTCTATAACGCTAACGTTTCACCTCCGACGACGTATCGGCGACGACTGACCGGTTTTGCGGTATCGCGAACACGTTAAATCCTTTTCTGTATCGGCCGTTCGAAAGCGCGCTGTCCTTGTCTATCACTACGAATCCGTACTTTTGTTGCCAACAATCGTGGCACAACGAGCAAAATTCGTCGTACGACATGTCGGTATTTACGTGATCGTTGTACACGTGTTTCAAATTGGTACCATCCTGTTTGAACAGGATCAGCAGGTTCGCGTTGTCGCGTATCAGATGTTTAGGTATTCTCGCGTACGTCTGACAGAGATAGAAGGAGTCAACGCTCGAGTGCCTGCCCATTGAAAAATACTCTCTCACCGCGTCTTGCTTGTCGCACGCCACGTCATCGAAGACGAAGATCGAGTTTGGACGCGCGTCGCTCGGTGGAATGACGTCACTGTTATTGGAGAACGTAAAGTAGCCGATTTCGTCGATCGATGTCAACACATTCTCCAAATATCGATATTTCGGCTGTTGCAACGATTTCGAGTATACGTACACGTTTTCGAAACGTACGCCGTGCGGACTTTCCAACAAGCTTATCAAAACGTTGGTTTTACCGCAATTCGAGGGGCCGCAAATGATCGCGCGTATAGTAGTCGGTAACATCGTACCGTGCTTGCGTTTCTCCGCGTTGCCCCCCATCGACCGTAATCTGTCGTCGCAATTGGTCACGCGAATCGCCAACGGTTGTCGCACGAATCTCATTTTTTCCACACTGCTGACTCTCTGGCTGACTCGAACGCCTATTTATAGGCGAGCGGAACCGCGAATCGCTCAGTAGCAAAGATGTTCGTCCTACTGTCGAGACCTTCCGATATTTGCGACTTGAGCGCCGAACAGCTGCAATTTGTGCCGAAAGCCGTTCTGTTGCAAATGTGCGGCAATCACGTCCACTGCGTGTGGAACAAGCTTCCGGAACATATAAAGGCGGATTTGGAGGTTCAGACCTATCGTCGCTGTTACGAACATTACAATCAACCGTGGCAGCGAACGCACATCGACGGTCCCGCGCCAATGATAAAGAATTGCGGCGAATGTCAACGAAAAAAAATTGGTGGAGGCCTGTTAAATCGTGCGATAAACGCACTTCCGATCGAATTGCATATTCCCGGCTATCAATTTTGTGGCCCGGGCACTCATTTAGAAGAACGATTGGCGAGAGGCGATCAAGGTATCAATCCATTAGACGCGGCGTGTCGCGAGCACGACATAGCTTATTCGCGCAGCAACGATCTCGCCGAGAGACACGCGGCGGACGAGATACTCGCTGCGGAAGCGCGAAAACGCATTACCGCGAAAGATTCGACTGTCGGAGAGAGAGCTGCCGCTACAGCCGTCTGGGCGGCCATGAAGGCTAAGACGAAGCTCGGAATGGGCTTGAAAACAAAGAAGACGAAGAAGAAGAGAGTATCGAACAGGCGAATACTTCCGGCGGCGAAACGAGGTGGCGTATTGCCGATTCTACCGTTGTTGGGAGTTCTCGGCTCGTTGGTCGGCGGAGCGGCGGGAGTCGTAAAGGCCGTGAACGATAACAAAGCCGCGCAGCGTCAGCTGGAAGAATTGAAACGTCACAATCGCGCCATGACAGGTCATGGACTTTATCTCGCTCCGTACAAACGCGGGCAAGGAGTGGCATCGAAGAAGAAAAAAAAAAGTCGCGAAGATACTGAAAATTCCCAAGGGCGTAACAACCAACGTACAACTACAAAAACTGGCAAAGCGTATGCGCATTCCATATTTTAGAGGTATTTCATGCGTACTGCCTTACCAACAGAGGGAGTGCGTCCGAAACGAGAGTGGTATCGTGAATTTGGA